>OZ026836.1:32781126-32906831 GCA_964023205.1 Lutraria lutraria
AATTGTGTGAGAACATGCTTGTCAAACCTATCGTAGGTATTGTAACTTTTGCGCAAACAATTATTAAGATTTCTGGGAAATTAATATCACACATGATGTAAGTCGTATTTAACGGAGGTGGATGTTCTGAACATTAAGTATAAGTTTTCAGTTGCACAAAAAATACGTAAACGATGACATTTTATGTGAGATCGTGTATAATCTAAATATTATGTAATAATTCGACAAGAAGACTATTTTCGGGGCCACCGTCGTCCATTGAGTATGGTCCCTGTCTATTATAAACTTGTCTTTCGTCGTTGGTAGTTCGAATCCCACTCGAGATCAATCAAATTTCACATGTGATGAAGCTGTTCAGTATAGCTTACGGAAGTTTAGTGGTTCAACACGGTTTCCTCCCCTGCCAAAGCTAAAAAAGTCACAACTAGGCTCTTGGTGCGATGTTAATCCTCAGCATCGTCGGATACCCACGGTCGTTGCCTCCGCTCCGCTACGTACATCTCGTATCCGACGATGAAACCTCAGAGGAATGATAGTAAATTAGACCATATTTTGGATAAAAAAGTGTGAATGTGTTTTGGCATTTTGGTCAGTACAAGATAATCTTAAGTCCAGACCCAGTCGTTAAACAAACAACCGCTTGGTCCTCATTCCTTCTTTAAATATTTTCATTTCAATTTTACTTTTATTCACCTCGTAGCTTATATATGGTAGTGATCTTTCTGATATGAAAATCTAGCAGATTTTACCTCTGTTTTCTATATCATTTCAACAAATATTAGCCAGTGTTCATATGAGCTCTGTTCCAGTACTATTAAACCTTGTTGCCAATTTTCCACACAAATAATCAGTGGTGCTGAATAAATTGACCACTTGATCACGTGATCAGCCTCAACCTTACTGACTTAATCACTCGTAAGAAATCTGATTCGCATCTGCTTATATATGTTTTTGATACCCTCATTCAATACAAAGGCACAGCGAAACACGACCAAAATGAACTCGAATGCAATGATGAACCGGAAATACTGAAAAGTAGCCGTTGTGAAGATTCGGCTATTTGGAGTACCAAATAATTAAATCCTTCCAATACCAAGTTCTTCTTTCTTTAAATGTTATTAAGATGCAACCAATCCTGTTCTAGCGGTCACCTCCGAATAAAGGCCATTCTGTGAATAAAGGTCATTCTTTTAAAAACTGTTAATGATTGTTAAGGACGAAATGCCCTCCGAAGTAAGGGCACCTGTCAAAAAATTCACTATAACTGTGTTCAAAGCAGTGACCTTTCTGTGACATTCTGTTGTATTGGCTACTACGGTCAGATGCAGTGACCGTTCTGTCGCTCCTGTACTTCATTAGTAACGGAGTTTTAACTTTAAATCATTTTCTTTGCAGATAGGTTAAAATAATTTTAGAAGTTATATCAACCAAACCATTTCTTTGAGAGCGTGTCCCGTGATTTCACTTCGTCCAAACAAAGTTCAGTAATTGGCTTTAAGCTTTTGAAATACCTTTTGATGAAATGTGATGCACCGTTCAGCATCCAGCGATCCGATTGCGGCCAAGTTTTTTCACTGTGGTTTCACGTTGCACCAACAGTCACTGTCATTAGGCGACTTTCCTGGCTATAACGATGGAAGAAGACCCCAGGTGTACACTAGGTTGAACGATCGACATTTCATAAGCTAGCTGGACAGCTTCCTCACTCACATGTGAAATCTGTCTTGTGATTACTGTTCAGAAGTCATGACCACACAGTCACGAAATCTCCGTATTCATAAGTTTTACTATTCGAATCAGGAAATATAATTAACCCTAAGCTAGACAAAACTCAATAACTCTAAATATATGGTGATCCGCAAAGTTGAAAGGTGTGTTACTAAAAGAAACAGATGGTTTTTTTTCGACCTTACTGCCACTACTTGTTGTAAAATAAACGTAAACACGACTATTTTTCTAGCCTTTTTAATTAATTACGCCGCCTAGAGGGACCTGCAACGATTACTTTGTTTGCCCTGGTAACATCGACTATCAATTCATCACGGCAATTCACTTGGCTTTGTGTTGAGTGGCGTCCGTGGTTAACGCAATGGCGTTCGCCTGGCTTTATGTGAAGCGGCGGCCAATGTTAGGGCAATGGCATTCGCTTGGTTTGTTGTTTTGAGACGGCCATCGTTAAGGCACTGGCACTCTCGATTAGCTTGGTGTTTTGTTGCGACCCTTGTTAAGGCATTGATATTCACTTGGCTTGGTATTCATGGTTGAGCAATACATTTGTCTATCCGTGTTCCAGTAAAGCTAACTCGCTCAGTTTCTTTTACTCATTTCATTACGTCAATGTATCTTCTTAAACTACTGACTAATGAACGAACTGTTAGTTTGTAGATTATCATATGATTTCATTACTGTAACAGTATGTGCAATCTAAAATGTGTGTGTTTTAATCGACATTCTCGAATACGCTACCGAAATGAAGAAGGTGTTTTTTGTGCCAAACTAAAGAAATATCGATACTTTTGATATTACTTTGACATTTAGTGTGACAATTAAAGTTTACGTTCAACAAAACATCTCGATATGGTATAGTTTTGTTATAAAATGAATGATGTATCATTGAAGGCGTAATTGATACGCAGATTGAATCAGCAAAATATTTATATAAAACATGAGGTAACTAAACCGTCACAAATAAACGTAGATATTTTTTATGAAATCTGTCGCTTTTATGATTTTGGTCATTTATTATAAATATATGACTAAGTGTTATTGAAGCTTTCAATAAAATACAAGTTTTAATGCAATACATATATACAGGGTAACCTCTCCAAAGTAACACCCTTTGGGAGAAGCAGACTTGTTTTTGTTGAGAGGTCTTTGCTCTAGAGTGGTCAAAATAATAGTTAAATCGTACAGTGGAGAAAATCATGCTGTTGGTAAAGGGAGGTTGTTTCTCAAGAGGGGCCGCTCTGGAGAGGTTGTACTATACATGTATTTTATCACCGACAATTGTAGTCGATGTTCGTAGTGGTTATTTTTGCTGCAAAGCGTGTGTTTTTTCATCTTTTGTTTTAGTACGCTTTGATCAATCGACCGTGAACTTCGGGTTCGTTAGGTCGTACTACGGTGTATAGGCATGTAAGGCATGCAACTCCATAACCATTAATTTACCCGTTACGTGACAGAGAATTCGATAAAAAAGATACATTGTGGTTTGACTAATGTTCACGCTAAATGTTTATTTATATACCTTCCGTGCGTGGTTTCTACAATATCAACGTCATAAATTATAACAACATTGTCAATAAAGATATGAAAGTTTGCGAAATGATTTTAACAAACCTATCTATATACAAATGTATGTACATGTATGTCTTAGTAAGTTATACAACGGAAAATAGCATTTTGTATCGCAATCACATTTTTCATTTTACATGACATTGTACAATCACATCTGTGAACAAAGGTCAATCGTGCGAAAGACAAACTGTGACCTTTATAGACAGGTGAATTTTATTCGGAGGTGATTTTTTTTCTAAATGATCAATGACGATTTTAAATAATGGCATTTAATCACTGTGTGACCTTTATCTGGAGGTGACTGCTAACAGATGTTTGACTGTATATACAAAATGTAATTTATATGTTAACTAAGTATGGGCGTTTATGATTAAAGTGGATAGTAAAACATTTTGATGAAACATCAGAGAAATTTACAGGTGAGAAATATGAGAGCTTGACTACCTGGGAAGGGTTGCATAGGTTGCTATTGAAATCTTCTCAACCATGAAATCGAAAGCATTCCGAAATATGTGCTCAGTATCACATCAAATAATAGACGTCCCTGAAAACTGACACTGAAATTCGCCTTTCTTTACCTTACGGTCATCATTTATCAAAAGTCATAGCTGCGATGTTAGCAGATTGAATCAAGGCTGTTGAAGAACGAACGAGTTTGCTTGATTTCGAATGCTCGTCTTTTACACCACTGACAGTTGTGGTAATCAGAGTTTATTCCCTGGTGTAAACTGCCGCACAAACAGCTGCCAAACCATTTGGCGACGTTTTCAGCTTTAATTGCATGGAATAAGGAGACCCTAGACTTACACTGGGTAGAACCACAGACCCTCCATAAGTTAACAGGGCAGTCCCTAGCCTCGTACATAATTATATGTGATTGTAAGGCTCGGCTTCGCGTGGTAATGAATCTCACAGCGGTGAGGAGTTAGTGTTTACTTTCGTGGCCATTATTTGGGAGGGGGGGGGGTAATGAAATCTCGGTACACTCACACCAAGTGTATTGTCGATAATGTATTCAATCATGTCAAATGACGTTGATTTCGTGTGTATATGTCTAAAGAAGAACTCGTACCCATTGTCTACATTTAAATGACCAAGCAATGTCAATAGACCCGCTGTCATGTGACCTATTTGTTATGCATTTACCTTTTAGCAATTTAAGCCTTATTACACAAATGCTACGAGATTTTTTAATTGGTACTAGATGTCAAATCGCACATAGAACCACTTGCAAGTTCAATTTAACCACCTTGTCGGTCCTAGATTTAATATTACACGTATGAATAAGTGGTTACATTCTACAGAGCAAAGGTCATGGATACGGTTACGTGTCAAAAATATGTGAAGCTTGGTAGACATGCTTCATTTCTATCGTTTTTCCGAAACACGTACCTTTTGTGCCTATCGTAACTAATCGGGCATTTCCGTAACTTAAAAATACGCTTCGTAAATATGTGTAGGTTTACAAACTTGGGTTATGTGGTTTCCGGTCATTACTTTTTCAACACTAGGCACTCGTTTTCAAGAAACAATCTCGGAATGGCAGACTTTGAAACGTGCTTATACAATGGGCATTAAGTTCCCATTACATCGACTATTTCTTCTGGTTATATCTACGCGTCACTTTACCGAAATAAGTTCTGAAATATATCTGATCTTGTGTGACGTGTTATCTTTAACTATTTCACCTACTTATGCATGAAACTGACAATTTATTGCCTGTTAAACGGCATGCGTAGTGATCGCATTAAAGTCGAGTTAACATTTGATTTGCAAGTTAGTTGAAATGTTATGAAAGTGAATGACTAGAGAAGTTACTGAGATATATTTTCCGATTTTTCGGCCAGGATATATCAAGACATCCAGGTCTGCATATCAGCGTCGTAGTCGATACAAGAATAATGAAATTGAATACATTAATTGTTAAACGCTTGATTGCGCATTCTTTGTTGATCATAAACACGAACCGAACCAGACAATATTATATGAACGCTTGTACTAAACTGACATTCGAACCATAGTTTCCGTGGATGAACAGTTGACTTTCTTTGCATATAACATATACTTATCTATAAATTGTTCAATCCCATACCAAGATGGTCATTGGAGGCTCCGTGGTTTTAGCATTTTCAGATATTTTTCTCGGATTTTGTATCGAAAAGAAATCTTTTGTATACGTCATTATTCGTTTCTATAATACGTTTTTGAATCTATGCGCGTGTAACGCAAACGAACATGTGACATCGAAAGTAGTTCGTGAAAGTATGGGAGTGGCAATTTGAATACCTAGAGCGATATTCATATTTTTCAAGTACTGTCATTCGGCTACCAGACTATGCTTAAATAGATCCTTTTAAACGTAATTACGTCGCTTCACTTAGTGCAACTGCGGATTTGGTGCTCCACCCATAAACATATATTGAGTCAATGTCATATGACTGGGTTTACCATGCTGTTATTTGACCTGTTGGGAATAATGATAATATACAAACATGTTTTACATACGTTTTGCTAGACCGTCTGGAAAGTGCATTATTATGATTAGCACAGTAGCAAGGATGTCGTAGCCTACTCGCAGTCGCATACGTAAATAATATTAAAGCTCCATTAGTTTTTTGGATGTTAAAATTAAAGTAGGTCTTATTTTACCTAGAAAGATGTCTTATCAGTGAAACAGACTTTTACTTGCAATAAAACATTACGAAAGTACATATACTAGCGCATTTTAAAATATAGCACAGTATAATTTCAATGATATTGCGAAAAAAATAAGACAAAGCATCTGGCAATGTCGCTAAAGAAATGCATTACAACATTTATACGAGATGTCGCTAAAGAAATGCATTACAACATTTATACGAGATGTGGCTAAAGAAATGCATTACAACATTTATACGAGATATGGCTAAAGAAAGGCATTATGTAAGCATTGTTTTAGAGCAAATAGAATATATTTCTTATAAATTACTCTCATTTTATCTCTTTTTCTGTATTTACTTAATTCAAAAAGCTAATGTACCTTTAATTGCAACCTTTCTACGGTGAACGAGATCTACAATTGACAAGTACATTCAACCATTTGTATGGGTTAGCATCCGCCTTTGAACAAAGGTCACCTGTCAATAAAGGCCGCATTATGTATATCCCGAAGGTGGCCTTTGTTCACAGGTTTGACTGTATATATAAACCATGATGGTATTCTTCAAATTAAAGAATAATATTGAAAACGAATGAACGAATTTTAAATTACGTACACAAGTACTTAGCGAAATTGTCCGTAATAAAACACGCTATGAATATTTTATGAATTAAGCTCGAACATTTTGTGATACTGATTTAATGACAATATGCAGAACAGTACCACATCCAATCGTGATCTCTTAGTTAAAAAATATCTTATTCACAATGCATGGTGTATCTTTTCGTAGTAACAAGATAAAGTGAACACGTTATAATGCGTTTATGTCAAAAGGTGAAGGCTAAAGGCCTGAGACTAATGGATGTATACGATTTTTTGCATTGACGAATCAGTCAAAAGTGCTCAGGAATATTATAATCGTATGTGTCTTTTGAATGTAACATTCTTATTAAATAAGTTTGTTATAACTGTACATATCATTCTGGTCCCTGACGTAGCAAGTATACAAGAAGCAAAAATGATAATAGAAAACAGCGATGTAGTTCATACACTAGTTAATTAATTCATATGCCAATGACCGTTATGTTCAATGACTACAGGACGGTGAGAAGTCAAGAAATTTAGTTCAGTGCGATAAACTTTAAACTTGTCCTTTAAATAACGACCTCAAGCCATAGTGACTCAGATTTTTATTTATTTCGTTATTATTTTTTCGCGGTTGTGGTGTAGTGGTTAGCGTTTTGTAACCGGTTGACCAAGGTTCAAATCACGGTCGCGACAAGGCATACCATTCTATGAAAATTTGATTTTTTTTTTCAAATTTTTCTTCTCTTATTACGTACGGTAGCAAAGTTGTAAAGCATGTGCCTTACAGTTTAAAAAAATACCCCCCCCCCCCCCCGTTAATTTTAGAATGTTGGTGTAAACTGAGTTCGTTGTGGAAACTGTATTCTCAGGTAATGGATGACAAAGATTAATTCATGCGAATTGTTGTGAATGAACTAAAATTATAAGCAAGGATTTCGAACTTGCGAAAAAAGCAAAACCGCCAATATAGTCAACCCTGTGTTAGCGGCCACCTATGAATAAAAGGCCATCCTGGGAAAAACGGTCATTATTTTAAAAATCTTCATTGATATTTTTTTAACAAAACTACCCATGAATAAAGTCCATCTGTCAATAACGGCCGCATTTCGTCTTCCTCCAAGAGGACCTCTCTTCACAGTTTCCGCTGTATGGCAAAAATAAAACTGTCATTAACAAAAACCTCCTGTACAGGACAGTAAAACTTGTGAACAAGGACAACCTTCGGTAAAGACAAAATGTGCCTTTTATTGACAGAACTTTAGTTCAGTTTGTTCTAGATAATCAATTACAGTTTTAAAAATAATGGCCTTTATTCACAGGGTGGCCTGTATTCGGAGGTGGCTGTTTACACTGATTTGACTGTATTTAAATTGTGAAATCCCCTCGTTAGCGATTGTGTTAATTAAGATAATGAGGACAGTCCCCTGGAGTTCGTTCATAAAATTCTATAAAACCAAGTTAACAACGCTTTCGGATATGATGTATACTGTGAAGTATGTGTAATTTTGTTGTCATTCGTGTGTCTTTATTTGTATCAAAACATCTATTTTATGCGGACTTTAACCTGATCATTCAGCAGTCATTCATGGTAAGATTGTGGGCATCATAAAACGGCTTGAAATATCGAGAAGCTGAGTATCCTAGCTTCGTATTACCCTATCAAAATGAATATCCACGGTGTCTTACAAAAGTCTGAATAAATCAAAAAGCGTACTTGACAAATTGTGATCCCATTTAAATAGCTGAGCATTATAAATCTTCAAATTCAAAACATGCTTATGGTGTAAATTACTGTTGTGTCTATGTAAAACTGGTTTATATTAGCCCCTGTCGAACTGTATGATACGCTTTTTTTTCAAAAACTTGTACGGAAAAACTTCACTTATCTACCACGGTAGTATTGTAACGTTGCCTAATATATATAAGATATGTTCATTTTTGGAAATTGAACGATAGTTCACCACTAGCCTTGCGCGCATGAATTTTAATGCGGACCGAAGGACTACATTTTTCTACATCTGCCTTGCAATTCCATTCTATATTGCAGTGCAATGAAAGTTCCGTTTCCATGATTACTTTCAGTACTTTGATTTTTGGATCCATATTTCAACAATATTCAATTCTTATACTAGTAAATAGACCATGGTCTCTGGACATTGGAGTGTGGGTTTATCTATACATGTACGTACAAACAAATGTGAACCACTGTACACGTCTGAGCAGCGGTCGTGATCCAGTAGCTAGTATGCTGGGCATGTGATCCGGCAGTCCATGTTCGTATTCGGTCGGGTTAGCCATACCCTTGAACGAATCTTGATAAAAATGTCGATTTTCCTCCATACGTGGCGAAGTTACCGGCGCAGAATTGTAGGCTAGTATTTGTACTGATTAGAATTCAGACCGGTAGAAAACTGACTGGGTGATGTGGCCGCCGTATATATAACTGAAGAAATAAACATATCTGCCTTGCAGCATATGTTACTGGTACTAGACATACATAATTTACTCGGGGATTTTAAAGCATCTTTCCAACCGTCACACATACTACATAATTTATATTATGTCTTAGGCTGCTTTACGTTTGTAATCAGCACGGAGATATAATATTTATCTTTAAAACAATAGCAGTACAAATGACAACGAAGACAGGTACTTGATTATACATTATATATATTCCGATAAATATATGAAAACTAAAAAAATGACTAAAAATGCACAAAATTATCATAAAAATGTGAATTTGGAAATGAATCATATACCTAGATAATTAAATATTCATTTCAAGTGTTACGGTTGTCATGGTGATACGTCTTTATTTGTTGTGGTTTATTATGGATGGTACGTGATTTAAGACGCATGAAACACATTTAACGCGGATAATAAATGATTTATCTACTAACACTGAACTTAAATGCATTAAACCATAAAGTTAACTAGAATCAGCATCTGTTTGTAAAAGGTAAATCTTAACAAGGAATTCATTGTTGCGTATTTTATTCAGTTTATATTTACGTAAAAGGCTAGACTCGAGGACCAAGTTCATAGAATTAATAAATGTTGACCCATCGAAAAAATACCTAGCTTTGGAATGATTTCAAAATGAACTTTTGCTCTTTACTACCGTGGTAGATTATTCAATTAATTGTTTCATTTTCACAACACTGTAATGTTAAGCAAAGAATACTAGTAGTAGCTTCAAGCAAACACAGTAAGTATCTATTCATTCTATCGCAGTATCTGAATGGCGGTATTGATTGATACATTGCGTATAAGATCGATCAGTACCCACTTTAATGTTGAGTGTTTCTGTATCTGAAGTTAATGTTGGTAGAACTAGTGCTGTTATTTCGGTATATAAATTAATACCAGAATAAGTCCCCCGTATGATGTACATGCACTAATAAATGACATTTTTATTGACGTTTCATAATAAGAAAACATAGATAGCAATGTCATAAGTGGTAATTTACTGGCATTTACCATTCAAAGATTTTAAAGCAAGTTTTACTGCGATTTCTTTCCCTATATAATATATAGAATTGAACTGGACAATTGTTATCTGATTTCATTTCAAGGGAGATAACAACATCGATTAAGCCGGTTATCAATTCAATATTGTCCCATATGGACAGTGAAACCTTAATTTGTTGATGACATTACTTATCGATGGAAACCACATAGTAGTTCAGACAAGAATCTTACTTCTAATACAACTATTTGCAGTTGATTTTAGCATGGAACAAACTACTTTCTTTTTATTTTTTCCTCTCACTCTTCTTCCCTTATTTTGGTTCCCGTTCAATGTTGCAATACATGCCCCCTACGCACAGCCAGAGTCAACAGGAACCAATATGTCCCCCCCTCTCTGAATAATACATGTACTCTTATATTGACAATTTTAACTGAACTTCAGAAACGATAAATAACATAATGATGTCAGTTATGTTCTGATCGATTCTTGTAATATCGTATTGTTCTAAATAACACTATGAACTAACTGTGCATGTATCAATCGTAACTGTTTTTATAACGTTCAATCAACAAATAACAGCACATTTTGCTGATGGATTTCCGCGTTAAACACTGAATATTTAAAACTGCGCTTTTCATTTGATTGTACATGACAATTGTAGTTAATTTAATTGTACCAGTATATAATAAACCTTTATTTTGGTTTATTAAAACGTTCTGACACCGCGTAAATTATCGTACATGTGATTGGTTCGTAAACTGTTGGTTAACCAAACCCAGGGCCGTAGAAACCTGCGATAAGGGGGCTTATCACCCCCCGGAAAAAATCGGTTGAAATGAGGCTATATTTTCCTCTGTCCCCGTTGTCGAACAAAATCTAACAGTAACCTCCAATTTGACACTGTTTCTTACGAGACTAGAACCCTTCAGGTCGTTTTACTCGAAAGGTTAAGTATGTGGTTCAAGGATCTCGGGGGTCATGAGTTTAAAACTTTCGGGTCATGCTTTGATGTTTTCTTTTACAAGGCATATATTGTTACGTCATCCCGCATTGCTGATCAATGTGAGTTTGGCAATAATAACACATTTCTAACTCGTCTGTCTGTGATGCACCATTTTTAGGAAGTGTAAAACAGACTGATTTCGATTCATCAAAAGACGTTTAGAGTTGACTGTTCCTATTCATGGTATATTTGTTACTCCGCGCACGATCATACTATTTTTTATCTTATATTCAGCAGCAAATAAGCTACAAAAGCTATAACTTACAGTTTATGAATTGATGGACTTTTTATTACACTTCTCGCTCTGAGATATTGAAAAACCACATTTCACTCCTCCCTATATGTAAATTTAATACTGATCTTAGTTTAAATAATTACTCTAGTATTTAACTTTGCAGTCAGAATTGTTTGACAACTACTTGAAATTTTTGAAAGTTATTTAATAGATTTATTGATTAACGGTTCAAATGTCTTTGATACCTGGATTATTATGTACATGCATTTTTACTCTTACATCATAATTATATGCTAATTTTTCTCTACGGAAGACAGTGGAATGCCTTACGCTTGCTTTTATTTGTTATTGTCGTGTGAACGTAAGTATATTACGTCACTGAATAGAATTGTGTCTGTAATTAATCGATTGATTGATCGATTTATATCAAAATACGACTTTCTAATTCAACTATTATTGTCTTATAGGAAGCCACGTCTTAATGGATAATCGAAGAATGTGCTTGCAATGTAAACAAATAACTTTGTCCTGTGGAAAATTCCATGTCGATAAGTTTTATGCTGTTAATAGACACAGTGTCTCCGTTGACTAATGTGAACTCCGCATCTATCCATATCTAATACACTGTTATTGAAGCTCAATGTTCGTGTATTGCATTTACAATCCTGAAACAAACAATACAAACATTAATTAATTAACTTAGACCACAGTTGACTCCATCCAACTGACCAATTACAGGACAGAAAGAATGTTTTCTAAAACACGTAGATCACAGTTAGCCGTTGTAAAAACATACAGTATTATACCTGCGGCCTAAGTCAGATAGATCTCTCGTAACTGTTGTCTATGAAATTTAGAGGCGAGTGCAGCGATCCGTAAATTTCGTGATCTATCCTATACATAGAATATCCCCATCGAAGTTAGATTTATAATGTTTTGATTCAGTGGTCAAGTGGTCAAGTGGTTATGTTATCTAACCAGTAATCACTAGCCCCTTAGGGTATAAGTTCGAATCCTACCGGGGACCAAATTTCACATATGAAAAAAAGCGGTCCAACTAATTAACTTACGGAAGGTTGGTGGTTAGATCTAACCAGGTGCAAGGCCGGTTCGAATGGTCAAACGGAAGAGCTACCGGAAGATGCACAGCTCTTCCAAAATGTTCGATTGGTCGTCTTCTAATTTTAAAAGCTCTTCTATCTATTCCGCCTGATGGTTAGAAGAAGTGGAAGAGACATTTGTCACATGACCAAACAGCATTATTTACAATGTCAAAGTGTGCATTAGTTTATCCGCACGTTTTAAAGAATATTAGTTTGACGGTAAGTTTTAGGTTTACTTAATATTCAGATGCAGACAGTTCGGCTGCAATTGTGTTAGATTGGGTTTCCCTTCTGAGCTCTTCTAGCCGGCGTATTCTCTTCTTACATACAAGAGTCCAATCGAACCGGCCTAGAGAGAGAGCGAGATAGAGATCGAGAGAGAATAAAGAAAAATGGACTAGTTCGCATTTGACCGAAGACCAGTTGAATACGTGATTTGTAATTCGATAAGATACATTAATTGATCGAACTTGTATGAAATATCGCCCTTCTTCACTAGTTTATTACTTTACTTAATCATTATAAAACTTAATAATACTGATGTATTGAACGCATAATGTATTACGCGAAATATCATATCACATTATAATAAGAACACAAAACGACTAAAACCCGAATTCAACCGGTCGATAAGAAAGTCAATGAAAAATATTTTATTACAAATGTCTTACGATAAAAACAAATTACGCAGTGTGGTAAACACGGAAGAAACTGTGTTATATTTCTATTATGCACTTCGCGATCAAAAAAAGAAAATTTCGGAATGTTTTTTGCAAGTATAAAAGCCAATTTTACAGATAAGGCATCTTCCTAGGCAAAATAAGACATACTTTAATTTTAACATTCAAAAAGCTATAATGGGGCTTTAAGCATTCATACTTTGAGAATGGTGTCAAGCGATCCATGAGTATCAGATTGACAATGTCCACCCTGGACAATAGGTCAACACGAGTACAACACAGCGAGATACGCCATTGTAAACATTGTCTGTATAACAATATAAAGCCATATTTCACGATACACTAGCTCTTAAAGATTATACAACCAGAAACTTACGAAACGCAGGTGCAAGAATTTACACACTTCGGTGATTTAATATCTTATACATACAGTCATGTACATGAATTTCTTTTCCGTGCCGATGGAGCGTGGCTATCTTTATATAACCGAAATCATGATGAATATATAAATTACATTTATATTAAGCCATCGTGTAAAAATATTGCAATTTATGTGATATTTAATGCACTTTTCAAAGAAAGTATTTCGTTCACATACAATGCTATATCGAAATAACGACCTTATTTTAAGTGACGACTATTTTTTACAGAAAACTGAAAGGTATACTTATTACTATAATAATTATGCTTTACAAAAGTATTATCCAGTGATATTTTGAAAACCTGTACGAGCTACGTCTTTGTAATTAAGAAAACCTTATATCGTAATTAATAAGTTGTATCGATAAATGACTCGATCGTAGCATAGTTTCCTATTGATATCAGTTTTGTTTTATAAATGTACGATAATAACAATCAAGATAATGCATTTTTTATGCCAGACAAGACTTCTGTCAGTACGTGTACTACAAAATGTATATTTCATATATTTTGAAAATGAGATAAATTATATACATGTACTAAACACATTAAAATTTAGATTTTTTAAAAAAATATATAAAATGCTTATAGTGGTCTGTTTAAATCAAAACATGGAGGAATGTGTGAAATATAATATAGAAGACCAGTATTTTGCTTTGATACACTACGAGGGGTGATCCGGAAGTAGCTGACTTATGTAGCTGAGTCTATAACAATTAGAACTCATCGACGTATTTCTCTGTTACGGAAATGTCCGGGTATACATATGTAGTTATCATTGAGTAACTACTGACAAAAATAAGATAAAGGAACGAAAACACGCAACATGGCTATATATATATTTATTGTACATTATATATAGTGAGT
Source organism: Lutraria lutraria (assembly GCA_964023205.1). Classification (NCBI taxonomy): domain Eukaryota; kingdom Metazoa; phylum Mollusca; class Bivalvia; order Venerida; family Mactridae; genus Lutraria; species Lutraria lutraria. The sequence continues at coordinate 32,795,430 of OZ026836.1, forward strand.
AATATAGGAGATTGACTGTTCATATTTAGCACCTCGATCACTTGTTGATAACAATTTGATTATTTCATAACATATAAAGCGAAAAAAATACCATATTTATGGCGTAAGTGATTACTACGATAGGCTCCAAACCACGTCTGTTTTCGTTAAGTATAATATCCTGATCTTATATAAATACGTCGCTAAAAATAGCCACTGAATCATGTCATACGTCTATACCACGTGGTAACCAATAAAACATGGGTATAGGAATTATTATTGAAAGCACTGAACCGCTTCAAGTTGTCAACAAATTTCTTATAGAAATAAAAAAACTACATCGTGTTAAGTTTGCATACCCGGTGACATGAGTACTTCTGTTTCAACTCGCGTAAAATATGATTGTCAAATTTAACTCTTTTGTCTGTTCGACGTGCGCTCATTTTTTTTAAATATGATATTAACAATCAAATTCACACATTTGTAAGGATATCTTGTGAATAACGTCCACTCTTAGACAATCATTGATCCATGCAGGGTCTTTCAATTCTATTTGAGTGACCCTGATCCATGTAACCCTCTATGGAAATTAGACAAACATGTCGATTTTCCACCGTTTGTTGAGAAGTGGCTGGTTCTAGGTGGAACAGTATAAGTTGTAGTGCTTAGAATACAGTCCAGGAAAGCTGGTTACGTGAACCAGCCGCTGTATAAACGAATTCCGCTGAAAACCACATAGACAATTATCAAAACAACATATCAATTAATGCATTACGCGAAGGCCCACTTCAGAGTCCGTTTCAAAGACATATTTTAGGGGGAAAAGGCAGCTGTTAAAATAAACATTTTGTTTCAATCACGTACGTGTTTGTAAATAAAACGCCTTTATGTACATGTATTTGCTAATGGACATTCTGAAATATATGGTCAGATATTGGGGGGGGGGGGGGGGGGGGGTACTGAATGTCTGACATGTGTATCATTAACAAGATTTTGTAAATGTTTAAACATTTCTATCTTTACCATGGACTTATATACATACAAGGACCTATATGTATAAGTCCCTCTAAGATATAAATATATAGATTGCCGATGACACGGGCACAAGAAGTGTATTATTCACATCGTATCTAATTCAGGCCCCTTAAAATGTCCAAAAGTGGGTTTATGTGGCTAAAATCGGGTTTATGTGGCTATTTTAACAAATTTTAAATTGGGAAAACCACTTAAGTATCGATCATATCGTTAGTTCGTGCGTCCGTCCGTAACCAAACCTTGTCCGACCATTAATTGGGAACGTTTTGGCCTTATCTCTTCAAGGCATATTTGGTTGGGAGGTTGGTCATCACATGTAGATGAACTCTATTTATTTCGGGGTCAGTACGTCAAAAGGTCAAGGTCACAGAGGCATCCGTATTTTAATGGAATGTACATTGAGTGTAGTATTTTGTTGTCTTAGTTCATTGATTAAACCATATTATATTTGGATACATTTATAAATATGAAATAGGTGCATGTTTGGTTATGCCGATAATAATATCTTAAGTCATAAATCTTTTTATGCACTATTGCACAATATTCGGGTAGATCTCAAAATTCGTGACTTTTGGAATATTGTCATAACCACTCAAGCGGAGTTATTTCGCATACTTGAATTGAAGTATATAACAGGCGTGGCATATAAGACGATTTCTCATACAGAGAGACAGCGAAACATTTTAAAGGCGTTTACATAAGCTGGTTTCAACATATTTTGACAATACTTTTGTATCTACACGCAGACTGGATTTACATTTTATTTCTTTGTTTTTCGCTACTTTTCTTTTGCCTTTGATAAACCTTCGGAGATGAAGTTTAATTAAAACACTTAATTAAAGAACTCAGTTTGTTAATATGGATAACCGATTTCAGACTAGTTTTTCTGTTATAGTGGTCTTGTCATTCATAGGTTGCGCATTCGCTCAGGTTTGTATATTAAATATCTAAACTAAAACATTTATTTTAATCACATGTACAGTTATTTCTAAACAGTTTAACTGAAACTATAAAATAATTATATTTTTTATCTGTATCAATAATTTCATTTTCTTTAAAGCGTATATCAGAGACGTATATAACACATTGTATTATACGTCTCTGCGTATATCAATTGAGTGTCACGTTATGTTTTCTTGAACAATCCTACGCAGTAATCAGTTGTTATGTTAGCAGCGACTGCTTTGATTCAAATATCGCAAGTGCACCATTTCGTATGTTAGTTTAGTGACATCCAATGACGGTTTTTGTTTCCCGCGCCCGTTGATCAGCATTTAGAGCCAATACCGATTTTCTCAGTCTATATGTGGAGATGTTGACGGCTCTTTGTGGAAGGGTAGGTTAATTAGTACTGGTTCAGAAAAAGTGGTGAACCGGCCTTTGTGAAATTTATAGGAGGAGGAAAACAATGTACCCTATGCGGGGCTTGAACACGCGACCTCCTGCTTGCATGTCAGATGCTTAACCAACTTTATTACTCGGGCTGTTAATATCACAGCCAATTTATTTATATAAATACTATATATATATACCATACCGCTAAACATGTAACCGAAATATCGTTGAAAAACGTTAACGTAGTTGAATTCACTGAAAGTGGTGTAATGACTTTATTCGTATATTGTTTATACTTACAGCTTATTTGTGATACCAACAATGGATGGGAAAATCTGCAAGGATCAAAATGTTACAAGATCTTTTCTGACGAAAACAGAATGACGTATGAAAGAGCAGCTGAGACGTGTAAACAGTAAGTTTAGGTGTAAAAAATATTTGTTTCTGATTACATTCTGTGTGAATGGTTGGAAAGAATTTGTTTATCATAATTGAAAAAAAAAGATCCTGAAGAAGCCAATGCGGCAAAACGTAGATATAATAAATTAATCGTTTTCATGTTTCGTGATTTTTCATCTTTATTGATTTTATCATAATTGAAAACGCATGGAAAGGTAAATATGTTAGGGCCAGATGAAAAGTGTTAGGTTGCTGGGAAAATTAGCATAGTTCGGGTAAACAGAAACAACTATTTTTCCCGCCTTATCTGATGTGATATTAAGTGTTCATGTAAAATCATTATAGATACTATGAACATATATATATGAAAAAAAAATTACCTGTACCTGTGGTTTCGATTACTTCCCTTGACAAATAAAACGCCATTTGCAAATGGCTGGCTTCGCAGTTGCACGAGTGCTACGGATCTCTGTGTGACTGGCTGGTTGCTGACAATATGTCCAAGACCATATACAATGTGGAAGGGTTAAAAGGTGAGAAAATGGATGTACATGTTCTGTTCCTCGATCAGGCCTTTATATATAGAGAAACTCGGGTCACTGTCCGGTGAGAACAATGTTATCAGACGAGGTGATATCGTCCAGGGTGGCGAGCTTTAGCGAGTCACCCTGGACGATATCGCCGAGTCTGATAACATTGTTCTCACCGGACAGTGACCCGAGTTTCTATTTATCATGTAACTCAGTTTTCGGAGCATAATTTAGTGTCATTTCACCTAAAATTTAGCGTTTAATTCGCTAGTGTGATGATAACGGTCACCCGGCAAATCACACTTTAAACAGTCAACATCCGCAGATAAATAGTTCACTACAATTGGGCGAAATAATAAAAAAAAACTCACATGGATCACAAAATTTAATTTCACATTAAAGAAATCATTTGTTAACAATTACAAATTTGGTGAAAAATATTCAAAACAACAATTGAATACACAAAAACATACGCGCATTAATTTAAATAGTCGAGTGGGCGGAGCCAAAAAGTGTTCTCATGCTACTATAGCATCCTATTGACCTGAGAACACATAATGTTCTCAGGTCATGTGTTATCAGGCAGTTACCATGGCAGTTGCATGATAAAATATATACATAGGTGCTTGGTTTCACGCGACCAAAGACCTATATATGTATGTATAGGTCTTTGACGCGACCAAGCGCCTATATTAGCATCCATGTCACCGGAAAAAAATGTAGATAGAGTATAATTGTCAATAGAGATGGACCTCTGTAGTATTAGTCTTTGATTAAAATTACAGATATAGTTCCCGGCTTGTCATGATAAAAGATCAAGAGGAGAATGATGCTGTTGCAAAGAGAGTAGAACAATACAATGGCAGACGAGAGGGTTTCTTCATTGGTAAGTTGGTTCAGGATGTTACATTACATCAAGGACTTATATAAGTCCTTGATTACATGTAATGTAAATAAACCATCCCTGGTTGGTTTGAACTTCTACAACTGTTAATCCAAGCAAATAAATTTATCAAACATGTAAAACTGTTTAGTAAAAGTTTGCGGGGAGGATGTATGCATGGGGGGGGGTACAGCACCTATAAGTTTTCCTCAAATGCTTTGCATTCTTTGGTGTAACAAAATATACCCACACTCTCTGTCTAGAGAGAGACGATCTTTGCTCCATTATGGCGGCCGGGGCCCTTGTTTTACTGTCTTGGGGAACTGGTAAAGGGTCCCCTTGAAGGGGGAAATTTGCGCCGTGATACACTAAATTTTTTGAAAATGGGGAATTTTTTTCTCTGAGTGGGGAAAAATATATTTTTTTTACCTATATATAGGGAACTGGGCAGAATCCCGGACCTAAAATTGTCACTAAAAGGGCCTGCATGATTGGTTAGTGTGCTTGATTTATCAGTTGTAACCCTGTGTTGTCGGTCCGAATTAGTTTCATTTTGACTGGCATGTCATATATATACTTATACAATTTTACAAAAATGTCAAATTTTCCTCCATTTACATATATTTAGAGAAAATGTCAACACTACAGTGTGGAAAGTTAAGGTATTGTACTCACTGGTTAGAATACAGTCCAGGAAAACTAGTTAGATGAACTGGCTGCAGAATATATCAATTATAGTAACATTATATATACACCTAGTTCTTTATGTTAAATGGTATTTTTCACATTTTTTGGTAAATATTTTTTATTTTGTTTATAACTATTTTGATAAATGGTATTTCGTTTTAGCATTTTTCTTATGTTCATTACTTCATGTCTTTAATTTTTATGACTTTTTTAACAACATAATTATAAAGGTAAGTATTGTAGGCTTGTATTACTGAATACACTCTGGGCATATTTTTTGTTATTACATTGGTTTTATTTTGCCTTGTTTATAGGCATTAATGTGATGCATGGTGTATGATCCAATTGATAAATTTTGGCAAGAAATAACAAATGAATTGATTTGCCTGATTACAGGTATGTCCAGGACAGAATCCGATGATTGCTCCCTGTGTAAGGAGCTGATTTGGAGCAATGGGGAAGAAGCCAGTGAATATTACGGTTTCTGGTCGGATCTCCAACCTGATGATGATGAAGGGGATTGTGTCTGTGTCGACGAGAATTCTGAAGACTATGTGTATGACAGACCACACACCTGGAGCTTTGGAAGTTGTTTGACAAAACGATCATTTGTCTGTGAAAGAATGGCATCTCCTCAGGGTCAGTATAATCTCTTATTAACTGACATTGATCTCCTCAGGGTCAATATAATCTCTTAATTAAACTGACATTGATCTCCTCAGGGTCAATATAATCACTTATTAACTGACATTGATCTCCTCAGGGTCAATATAATCACTTATTAACTGACATTGATCTCCTCAGGGTCAATATAATCACTTATTAACTGACATTGATCTCCTCAGGGTCAATATAATCACTTATTAACTGACATTGATCTCCTCAGGGTCAATATAATCACTTATTAACTGACATTGAATCAAGCTGTTCGATAATTACATTGATGAACACTCTACCTTCAGATTCAGCATTTGCATTTTATTTGTGAAATCTAGTCTATGTTTACTAAATTAACCTTTCACTATCAGGTTTTGCCTTTTAATGCTAAATATTTGTCAATTTCTGCTAGTCTTGAGTTCCTCAAATTAGATGTTTTTGTCTATTATCAGTATTTGTTTTTATTTTAAAAAAAAGCACTTAAGTAAATTCTAGGAAATTTTAATGAAAATTTACAGAATGAAAAACAATTCATTTATTCATTGTTATTATGTTATGTGCTGTTTGGCCTCTATCAAAATATTTTTCTGTTTCAAAGCAGACAGCATAGGTTAGGCATAAAAAAACTGGTTCTGGTTACAATATGCTCATCGAAAATAGGGTGGGTGGGAAATGTTTTGGGGGGATTTTTTATTATTCTTAAAAGCGGACAGATGGTTAAAAAGTGAGACAGGGAATGTACCATTCCTTGGACCGTATAAAAAGTCTAGGATCACTGTGGAATAATTAGGGTAGGTTCAGTAACCAGAAACAAACACTTTTTGAACGCCCTATCATAATACTCATTCATGTATATTAGTTGTATCTTAATCATAAAAACTTTTTTTTTCAGAGAGCTTTCATTGCTTTAGTGGAGGTTTTGTTAGCCTAAACAAAAAGTGTAATGGCATCAATGATTGTATCGATCAGTCAGATGAACTTGATTGTCGTAAGTATTCCACAATGGATATTTTGTGTCCTTTGCAGACATTCTGTTATTGCTTCAATGCAATAACATCTAGTTTTACCATATTATTTACCATATTTTCAGAATCCTTGGAGTTTCAAACTAATATTTTGGACCTGTTAATAACAGATAATCGAGGCTGTACTGTAATTATATAATTATGAAACAAAGATGTCAATCAAATCTGATTGTGCATGAATGATTAAATAAATTGTTGTTTGTTTTTTCAGCAAATTTATGTAGATACTACCTTAGTCAGTCATCTGGTACTCTAAATCAAATCTCATTTGACAATGCACAAACTTGCTACTGGGCCATTGAAACCCCAGTTGGAACCAATGCTTATGTACAGGTATAGTAATCAATTAGCTTACTGATTTGCTTAGCCACACCCATTTAGCTTAGCCCCGCCCATCTGGCTTATAGCTATAGACTTTTAATTTAGTAATTGTAATTAACTTTGTATTAAAGACATCTACTGAATCTTGGAAGAGACAGGCCCCAGTTTCATGAACAAAATTGAGTAGAAACTCAATAATGGACTCAAGTATTTTTTCTGTCTAGAAATCTTGTGTCACTGACTAGAAATGCTATCATTTGTTTTCTGATATACTTAGAACATGTTTAACATGCCAACATAAATTATTTTTGGTTCAGAGGACAAATTAAGGCTCAAAACTCATTTTTCATTTGAGTCGAAAGTCCAATATCCAATAACAGACTCAAATCATTTTTGTTTGATTATTCCATATCAAAAGACTATTGTAAGATTGAAATTGTGGGAAACTGTTATTAGACTATATTTGTACCTTCTTTTAATGCCACTTTTAGAATAAAATACATTAATATAGAGAAATAACTGATACAATAAATAAGTTGAGTTTGAGCAAAAACTTAAGTTCTTTTGTGAAACTGGGGCCAGGCCTGCAGATTCCTGTATTATTTAATATCTTAAGAGACTTCTTTCATTATGTAGAAATTATTCACTTTTTCAGTTATTTGTGTTAGTGAATTTCGTATCATTTTAAGGGGCATACCCTACAACTGACAAACATTCTGTGAAAGTGTAAAAATGTGTTAGATGTATATGTTAAACAATATATAATGGATAATTGCAAGAAGGACTTCATAAAATGACTAGTTTAGATACTAGCCGCAAAAAACATGGCTATGAATAATAAATCACTTCCATCCAAAAATTGTACAACAAATTCCAAAGAGTTTCCGATCTTTTATGGAAACCAATATTTTTTTGTGATTTTATTTTTAATTAGATGAATTTTTGGCTGAAACTTTCTTCATCGTTTTTTTTCTTTACAAGCTTCTAATTTATCATCATTTTGCCTTGATTCTAGATGCACCAAGTTGTAGGGTATGCCCCTTTAAATGGATAAAAAAACTTAAATTAACGTTATTACAATACTGTTTATTTTTAGTTTACATCTTTCAACACTGAATATGGTGCCGATTATGTGAGCATCTATGTTGGCCACTTAATCGAGTCAAAAGCGATGAATGTGTACAGAATTTCTGGACAGCAGTCGACAAAACAGTATCGTAGTTCCAACAACATGCTTCTGATTAAGTTTTCCTCTGATGCCTTTGTTAGGAGTGCTGGCTTCCAGGCTGTATATGGCAGTTGTAAGATCATATTCAGACATGTTGTTATTTTCTTAGATCTAGTGACTTCTCACATCTTTTGTAGGGGTAATTTAGGTGTACAATTAAAGGAAATTAATCAACAGCTAGTGAAAAATATTTTTATCGGAACTAAGGTGATGAAATTTTTAAATTTCTAGAGCTGTGAATAGGGTTCAGCTGTTAGTGTACTAATCTGGGTTCAAATCACAGGTCTTTCCTACATGTCTGTGAAAATTTGAAAAAAATGTCTCATTTCTTTCCACATATGGAGAAATTGCTTGCTCAATGTGGAAGAGTAAGTAAATACTGGTTAGAATGCAGTCCAGGAAAATTTGTTAATTGAATCAGCTGCTGTATATACTGTATTTTCATTTATTTTCGTTGGGCTCAATTTTAGTTGTTTTTACTAAAAATGCTATTTCATGGGGATATAAATTCATGGATTTTGATTTTTGAAGAAAAGCCTTTAGTTATCTCTGCATTTAAGTTTGTGGGGATTTGATTTCGTATATGAGCTGACCCACGAAATCCACGAAATTAAATCCCCAATGAAAATTAATGATTCCACAGTAACTGAAATATTGTTGACAATGAAATTAAACCTAATGAAACAAAATGTAGGTATGAAATAATTATATCTTTTATATTTTCAGTCGATACTGACACTGGTCTTAAAACTGAACTCGTCGCTTACCCAGACCCAAGGATGTACAACCTTGAACCTTTTAATGCTGCTGGCTACAATTCATTTCTATCTGACCACGATTATGTCTTTGTTATTAAAACCTCAGACACCTTTATGCTTGGACAGATGATTACCTTACAGGTATGGTTTGTTTTTATCTCACATGAGTACTTTGTGCTCAGGATGAGCACTTGTGATCTGTCTTTGTCCGGTGTCGTGCGTCATACAGCATCAAGTTTTACCTTGTGAACACACTAGTAGCCACATTGTTAGTTCAATTTTCACAAAAACCGGGTCAGAATGGGTCACTTGGCATCAAAAACTAAGTATCCAGGGCCAATTAAGTAAAAAAACCTTGTTAACACTCTTGATTGGATCTTCATGAAACTTTGTCAGAATGTTTATTTAATGATATATGTAGGTCAAGTTGGATAATGGGTTATCTGCTGTCAAAAACTAAGTCACCAGGGCAAATTGCTGGAAATCTTGTGAACTTTCTAGAAGTCACTGCTTTGATTGGATCATCATGAAACTGTGTCTGAATGTTTGTCTTTTTTTTATATCTTGGGCTAGTTTGAACATGGGTCATCTGGGGTGAAAAACTAGGTCATTAGGTCAAGTTTTAGGGAAAAAACCTTGTTAAAGCTCTAAATGTCACTGTTTTGATTGGATCACCTTAATAATATGTGGGTCAAGTTGAAACATGGGTCAGCTGGGGTCAAAAATTAGGTCACTAGGTCAAGTTTTAGGTAAAAACCTTGTTAAAGCTCTTGATGTCACTGTTTTGATTGGATCTTCACCAAACCTTGTCAGAATGTTTGCCTTAAAATATGTGGGTCAAGTTGAAACATGGAGCATCTGGGGTAAAAAGTAGGTCACTAGGTCAAATCTTAAGAAAACTTTGTTAACATTGTAGATGTCACAGTTTTGATCGGATCTTCAATCAATCTTGTTAGAATGTTAACTTTGTTTTAATGATATGAAGGTCAAGTTCAAACATGGATCATCTGGGGTCAGACACTAGGTCACCAGGTTAAATCACAGGAAAACCTTGATAATTATCAGCAGACCTCATGACACAGGTTCAAACAATGTTTCAATGAGTAAACAATGATTATCTTATGAGTGATATAAAGGCCATCTTGGCCCTCTTGTTTGTTATATTATTATTTCGTGTGTGATTTTTTGGCACAGTAAAACATATTATGAACAATTACTTCATTACATCCATATAAATGGAGTTTGTTTTTTGGTGGGAAATACATAGTCCACCATAACTGCCTTTCGCTGTATCTGATTCTTCACTATATCCATTATACTGGTGATCAGTAGTCTAGTGGTAATCTGCTGGATTACTAAACAAAGGGTCAGGGGTTTGAATCTGGGCTCTCCACCTTTCAAATATTTCAGGGATGCTTTTTCATTGTCCCCATCCAAATTACCTAGCCAATTAGTACTGTGTTCAGAAAATCACAGAAAATGAATGAGACTAGTATCGGTGCTCTACACAGCATGATAAAGAATCAGGAAGAGCTTAGTATAATGTTTAGTAGAGAAATCTGTTTATTGAAGACATTTTCAGGGTTCTCAATAACAGCAGGCTGCAGGCCAATTTAGCTGCCTAGAAATGTGTGTTGGGCCGGTTGAAAATCTCAGAAGTTTATAAAATATTGCTAGAAAATGCCCGAACCCCCTTAGCAGACCTGTTACTCTAGCTTTTGGGCCTGTTGGCATCAAACTTATTGAGAACCCTGCATTCTTATAAAGTGGTTGTCTGTTCAATTCAATTAAAATTAATGATCAGTCAAATCTGTGAACTCAGTAGGGAAAGACAAATCGAGGGTTCAACGCAACAGTGTCGTAACTAATATTGAAATAAGAACAAGTTATGACAGTGTTGCGCCGAGCCCTCGAAATGTGACCTTTATTGACTGGTGACCTTTGTTCTAAATAATCAGTGTTAAATTTTAAAAGAATTGCCTGTATTCACAAGGTGGCTTTTATTTGGAGGTGGCTCTTAACACAGGTTTAACTGTACTTTATGCTGATAACTCCTTTTTTTATTTCGCAATAACTGGTGTTATTTTTTTAAGCTTGGTAAAAATATATGTTATTTCCATTATTATACCATTATCATTTATTTACCAGATATTGTTATTATCATTATTACACCATTATCATTTATTTACCAGATGTTGTTATTTAATAGCTTGTATTATTTTAGATTGAAGAACTGAACATTGACAAGAATGATAAGCTAATGTTTTTTGATGGGGATACCCCAGCTGCTCCATTGCTTGCAACATACTGCCACAGTGACGACTGCACAAATTATAAAACAGTCTATTCCACTGGACATTATATGTCAGTTTTGCTGAGCACCTATCGTGGAATGATGAACGATGTAGCTTTTAAGTTTAGTTACAGACAAGGTAAGATTGTGCATTATAGTTTGTTTGTTTATATCGAGTTTTAAGCCCCTTTTCAACAGTCAGAGTCATATGAGGCGGACATTTCACCTAACCATCGCTCCTTGGAAGAACAAGTACTAGGCTCCCATTCTCTATAAGCAACTGCTTACTTTTTCACATAAAGAGACATGGTCAGTAGCTGGGCTCAAACCCATGACCCTCTATCAGTGATAGGTTACAGTGATTTGAAGTCAGCAACCTTAACCACTTGACCCATGAGGTGGGTCTATGCATAATATGGAGTCGAAGGGTGTGTTACGTGAAACATTTGAAAATTCTTTCTATTGAATGTCGAGTCATTATTGCCATCTCTAGTACATGTGATTTGCTTTAATCGAGGGTTCTGTGATATTGCTTCAAAGGGAGGGTACATTGATAATTGGTTAAATGGGAGAGTACAGTGTTACATAATTCAAAGGTAGCAATTTGTAATATGCTTTAAAGAGAGGGTACTATGTCATCTGTTTTAAAGTGAGGGTAATATATTATCTGCTTTAAAGGGAGGGTTCTATGCTATCTACTTTGAAGGGAAAGTACTGCAGTGCGTTCAGCCTAGGAAAATGCTGCAAATGATTTGTAACAGAAACGGTCTAAATGAACGCTTAGTTATGTTTTAACATGGTGTCCGGCCAGTTGTAAAATGTGGATCCACAGATTCGGATCTAGATGTACATGAATTTGCATTATTCAGCTTTAGCTTGGTTCCAAATTGGTCTTATTCTGCCAATTAATAAAGAATGGATCCGTAACACCCTTTTATTTCCCTGATGTATTTTATGTTAATCCAGATTTGGATCCGTATTTAACACCTTGCCCATACCGTTTTCTTCACACACTAACTCTTTTTGTATTCGCAAGCGGTTTCCACAAACAGTCTGTACAGTTAAAAACATTGACGTCTGTTTGCAATCGTTATGTAACGTTTTCTTTAGCTGGAAGGTGCTGTGATATTTGCTTCTAAGGTTACGGCTACTGTTTTATTGTTTAAAAAGAGAGAGTTTTGTGCTATTGCTTCCATTGGAGACAGTGATAGGAGATTAACATGGGACATACATACAATAACATCTGTTTTATATGTGTTTAATGCCAAGAGATTTTTGTGATGGACTTAAGTTTTCAAATGTAAGCTAACTAGAAGTTTTATGTCACATTGTAAGTAACTTGTTTCTGAACGTTTTTCATTGGTATTTAATGCTGCACTAAATGGTATGATCATTTTGTGACTTTTCGTTAGTAGTTAGAAGATTGTCTGACATATTACTTAGTACAGCAATAAGCTTTTTAATTATGCCCCCTTTCAAAGAGAAGGGGTATATTGCTTTGCTTATGTCGGTCGGAAGGTCAGTCAGTCTGTCCGTCCATAACAAAACCTCATCTGACCAGTAACTAGCGAACAGTTTGGAGGTTGGTCATCACATGAAGATGACCCCTATTGATTTTGAGGTCAGTATGTCAAGGGTCTAGGTCATAGTGACCTTCAGTACAAAAACCTTGACTGACAAAGAATTAGAAATTGATCTGGCCTTAGGTCCTCAAATTGATTGGTAGGTTGGTCATTACATGTAGATTACCCCTATTGATTTTAAGTTCAATAGGTCAAAAGCTGAGGTTACACTGTCTAGTTGGCAGTTAGGGGCATTCGTCTTTCACTAACACTTCTTTTTTAATTTTGAGGTTATGTTGTTTTTTTTTACAAATGAGTTTCTATTGCACTTTCTTCTTGCCTTTCAGGTTGTTATTTTGAATCTACTGCCTCTTATGGAACAATTTTTAGTCCAGGTTTTCCTGAAAACATCAATTATCCTGATCATATATCTTGTGTATGGATGATAAATGTGGGGCAACCTTTTGCACTCCATTTTGATCCTGCTACTCGACTTAAAGATGACTTAGGGCTTGAAAATAATAAAGATTTTCTCAAGGTAAGCATTTTCAAAATTGCACAATATAATGTAAATTTAGAAAAGTTGGCCCATTTGTTGTACCAGTAATTATGGTAACTCACTGATGATGGTCAACCAGAGTTTATTTCACAGCCTGCGTATTAGATGGTATATACCTATTAATTTTACACTTTCTTTCATTGTTTTACTGTATAAACTAAACACTTTTACTATGTCTACTGTATATGTAATCTAATGTCCTGTCAAACCTGCATTAGCTGCCAAATCCAAACGAAGGCCACCTGTTAATAAAATTAATTTTAATGTCACATTTTGTCTTTCCCAAGGGTGGCCTTTGTTCAGTCTGTTGGTCACTTATATCGGTTTGATTTTCACAGGAGATGTAATGCAGACTTGCTTTATATGCAGTAAATTATTAATGTAAAGAGCATTCTTTTTAAACTAAAAAAAAACAAGTCTCAATAGCTATAGAGGCTTGAAGCGACCTCTGTGACTGAGTGATTTTGGGTTATTGAGTTCAAAAGGGGTCTTGGAAAATTGCCAAAAGACCCTGGCTGTTGGCTCAATATTAAGCTTAAGGGCTAAGCTTCAGAATTTACTGTATACATATTTCTATATTTGTATTGTAGATGACCATTGATAATGAAGATGTTCTTGGACTCTCCAATGATGAAGAACTGATAACACTAGATGTAAGGGACAAGACTTTTGTTGCTGATGGAAGCATTGGCCTTGTATTAAGTACCTCATCAATTCTGTCTGCTAGAGGATTTATGGCTACTTGGTCCATTCGTAAGTGTTAATATTAAAGTACTCGTATGGCAGGCTTTGGCTCTGTTTAGTGTTAAGTTTACTTGACTTCCAACCAGGCGATTCGGGTTCAGATCTCGGTTGCAGGTCATACCCATCTAGTATGTAGTAATAAAAAATTGTTGATTTTCTCTCTATGTGGAGAATGTGCCATCTACATGTGGAAGGGTAATTTAGTACTGGTTAGAATACAGTCCAGGAAAACTGGTAAGTGAACCAGTCACTGTATAAAATTGTTGATATAATATATCAACAATTTTATACAGTTCAACGCAATAGTGTCGTAACTCATATTGAAATAAGAACAAGTTACGTCAGTGTTGCGCTGAGCCCGCGATATGCCATCAACCCCGCTGAAACAAAGCTACTATGAATTGAACTAAACACCACTTCTTGAAAATACTTCTTTTTTCATTAAGAAAAAAAACAAAAAGAAAAAAAAAATGTTCACCAAATTGTATGTAATTTTTGTTTACATCAATGCTTATTCATTTTTTATTGAATCATGAAATTATATGTACATTGTATTTATACAGTATTATACTAATTTCTTACAATGTCCATAATCATGTTCACTGCAGTTTGGACAATTTTGTCAAAATGAATCATATCAAATTATCTAAAATTGCATCACTGTAATGTTATGTCACAAATGAAAAAACTTTATGCCTTTGGCTGGTATGAAATATTTCCTTTGATTTATATTCAACCTATTTTTGCATGCAGATTGTCAAGACCCAGAATATGATAGCAATACACTGGTGATCGCACAGCAAACAAGTTTCTACTATACTGCAAAAATGGAGGTAACTTGTCCTAGGGGATATGACTTCCATCAGGAACAAATTCCATCCAATGTAGGTACTGTCAATTTGGAGTGCGGCTATATGGGATTGTGGAATTATAAACAAGTGCCAAGATGCTCTCGTAAGTATATGCATGAATATAAGGTCAAAACATAAAATGCCTCCTTTCCTGTTACATCCTCAATGATAATGGGGTTGAAAGGGAGGCTAAACTTTTTTATACTTTTCAAGGGGAACGGTTTTTTAACAGTGTGTAGCCACAAATCCAGTATGCATTAGTGTCATACCTGCTTAGTATCTACAGACCTTAGGGTCTTGAGTGTGGACACTGGACCCAGTACAAGGTCTCTGTGACACATTGATTGTAGATAATGTATCTAAGCCATTATTCCTTCACTGCTGATCCAGGTGATTCATATAGAGGCGATGACTAAACCTTGTGCAAAGAAGGTTAGTACTGGTATATAATCCAGGAAAATTGATGAGGGTAATTGCACTGCAACCCTTTTTATTGTTTTGAGGAACAGGTTTCGGGTCCCTTTGACGGGGGGGGGGAAATTTGTGTCGTAAAACACTAAATTTGGCCTTTTTTAAAGACTTACTTTCTTTAGGTAGCATTTTGAATTATTATACCCCCAGATATGAAATATATGGGGGCTATATTGGATTCACGCTTGACGGTCGGTCGGTCGGCCGGTCGGTCGGTCGGTCCGTGCGTCTGTAGACACAATTTGTCCGGAGAATTTCTCAGCAACTACTTACAGGATTTCAATGAAACTTCACAGAAGTGATCAGTAGTAAGCCTAGTTGTGCATGCTTAAAGCATTTTTTGTTCGGATTAATTTTCACTGAGTTATGCCCCTTTGTTGTTTTTATTCAGTATATACAATAGGCAAATTTTGTCCGGACAATTTCTCAGCAATTACTCACAAGATCTCAATGAAACTTCACAGAAGTGATCAGTAGTAAGCCTAGTTGTGCATGCTTAAAGCAATTTTCGTTCGGATTAATTATCACTGAGTTATACCCCTTTGTTGTTTTTATACTGTATATACAATAGGCAAATTTTGTCCAGACAATTTCTCAGCAACTACCCACAGGATCTCAATGAAACTTCACAGAAGTGATCAGTACTAAGCCTAGCTGTGCATGCTTAAAGCATTTTTCGTTCGGATTAATTTTCACTGAGTTATAGCCCTTTGTTGTTTTCATACAGTATATACAATAGGCAAATTTTGTCCGGACAATTTCTCAGCAACTACTCACAGGATTTCAACCAAACTTCACAGAAGTAATAAGTAGTTAGCCTAGTTGTGCATGCTTAAAGCTTTTTTTTCATTTGGATTAATTTTCACTGAGTTATAGCCCTTTGTTGTTTTCATACAGTATATACAATAGGCAAATTTTGTCCGGACAATTTCTCAGCAACTACTCACAGGATTTCAACGAAACTTCACAGAAGTAATAAGTAGTTAGCCTAGTTGTGCATGCTTAAAGCATTTTTTGTTCGGATTAATTTTCACTGAGTTATACGCCTTTGTTGTTTTTATACAGTATATACAATAGGCAAATTTTGTCCTGACTATTTCTCATTGACTACTGCCAGGAATTCAGCAAAACTTCTCAGAAGTGATAAGTAGTTAGCCTAGTTGTGCATCCATTAAGCTTGTCTTGGTTGGTTAAATTTTCACTGAGTTATGGCCCTTTGTTGTTTTTTATACAGTGTATATACAATATCTCAGTAACTACTCATAGGAATTCAATGAAACTTCACAGAAGTTATAAACAGTTAGCCAAGTTGTGCATGCAATAACCAGGTTTTGTTTGGATTAATTTTCACTGAGTTATGGCCCTTTGTTTTATACAATTAGGTAAATTTTGCCCGTACCATTTCTCAGCAACTATATGCAGGAATTCAGTGAAACTTCTTAGAAGTGATAAGTAGTTTGCCAAGTTGTGCATGTCCACAATAGGTTTTGTCCAAGTAAATTATGAGTTATGACCCTTTGTTATTTTTAGCTCACATGTCACAAAGTGACAAAGTGAGCTATTAGGATCACTCTCCGTCCGGCGTCCAGCGTCGTGTGGTGTGCGTCGTGCGTCGTCAAACTTTTTGTTGTGACCACACTAGGGGCCACATTTTTGGCTCAATTTTAGCAAAACTGGGTCAGAACGTTAATATCAACAAAATCTCGGACGAGTTCGATATTGGGCCATTTGGGGTCAAAAACTAGGTCACCAGGGCCAAATAAGGGAAAACCTTGTGAACACTTTAGAAATCACTGTTTTGACTTCATCTTCATGAAACTTTGTCAGAATGTTTATTTTAATAATATGTAGGTCAAGTTTGAAAATGGGTAATTTCTGTAGTAAAATTAGGTCACTAGGGCAAATTGCTGGAAAACCTTGTGAACACTCTAGAAGTCACTGTTTTGATTGGATGATCATGAAACCTTGTCAGAATGTCTGTCTTCATAATATCTTGGACGAGTTCAAACATGGGTCATCTTGGGTCAAAAACCAGGTCACAAGGTCAAATCTTAGGAAAACCTTATTAACACTGTAGATGTCAAATTTTGATCGTATCTTCACCAAACCTAGTCAGACTGTTTGTCTTAATGATATGTAAGACAAAGTCGAACATAGGTTGTCTGGGGTCAAAAACTAGGTCACCGGTTCAAAACAATGTTTTAATGAGTGAACAGTGATTGTCATGTGAGCGATATAGGGCCATCTTGGCCCTCTTGTTTATATAATGTATATTTAGAAACTGGTCAGGATATATCTAAGCAACAATTTGCAGGTATTAAAAAATGAAAATGCATTATATTTCCCTCTGTAAAATGTAACAACTGTGTCAAGGCCGCATCTGGGGGTATTCATCACCTTTAGTGATAGTTCTAGTTTTTTTTTATTTTGGGTAAATTTTTCTCTTATTGGGGAAAATAGTATACTTTTTTATTTGGGGATGGGGGAGACTACCAGACCAAAAAATGGCATAAAAAAGGCCTGCTCTTTAAATATATTTTTGAAAAAAAAATGTTAGAGGTTACTGCCCCTGTCCCCCCAAGAAAAGCCTTTCGACTGAGTTTTTAGTGATCGCCAATTAGTCAATATTGCAAAGAATTGAGACACTGGTTGTCATTTTAATTTAGCTCTTATGATGAATCATGAGAAATGTTGGTATATTTCTAGGCAACTATTGTGGAGGTGTACCAGATATTGCCAACGGTTATATTGAATCTTCAACTGGATCAGAATACCAGGACACAGCTACCTACAAATGTTTCCAGGGTTCCACATTACAACCTGTCCTTGGTGGCGACAGCACAATAGAATGTCAAGATACTGGAAGATGGAGTCCATCCCCATCTTGTATTGGTGAGTCTTATTACTACAAACAATGCAACCTCTTTAAAGCTTTTTCATCTCTGCTCAATTTAAATGTAAATTTAACCTCTCTAGAGCTACAACCTCTTACCAACAACATAATTTTGCTATTGCTGAAGGGTTTTGCTTTGGAGAGTTTGTACTGTATTTATGAATCCTGCGCTGACATTCTTAGCTCAGTATCAATATCTTCACCAGTGGTTGCAAGATTTAGTTAGACCTTATCTGAAATACACACTTTGTGTGCAATTTGAAAATCAGCATTAAGGATACGGTAAGAGGAGCACTCAAATCTGTTATGATCCTGCTTTCATAATTCGAGGGTTCAGCGCAACAGTGTCGTAACTCATACTGAAATAAGAACAAGTTATGACAGTGTTGCGCTGAGCCCTCGTTATTTGTCTACATAATTTCTGAGCTAGGATTACGATGAGCACTTTACAGTTTCTTACTTGGACTGTTATCAGTATCAGTCAGTTTATCTTGAACCTTTTATATGTACAGTACAACCTCTGTAGAGCAACACCCTGTGGGAGCTGCAAATATTGGCCATTGTTTAGAGGTTGTTGCTCTACAGAGGTTAAATTTATAGTAAACATTAACTTAGGGAAATTTTGAAGGTGTTGTTATAGAGAGGTTGTTGCTCTACAGAGGGCCGCTCTGGAGAGGTTTTACTGTACTTTATGAATTATTTCAGCCCGACCATGCAGCAACAGGATCTTTGCAAGTATTTCAAATGGACAAGCGACAGGGTCTGGAAACACTATCGGGTCCATATATAGGTATGAGTGTGATCCTGGTTATAAAATTGTTGGCGATCCTATTATATTTTGTCAGGAGAACGGGACATGGACTCAGGATTTTGAACCAACCTGCGAACGTAAGTTATGCTGATTCCAATACCGTTGTTGTAGTTGTAATATTTGGGGGGTATGGGGAATGTTGTAGATGGAGGTAGTGCTTGAGTCTGTGTATGAATCGCATCGATGACTAGTTTATACCATAAACAGTGAAAACAGTTTTATTTATTTGGGTTTAAAGCTGTTTTTGAACAATATTTTGTAATATATGTTGGTCGATTCACCTACCTAGTTTTCCTGTGTTGTATTCTAACCAGTACTAACTTACCCTTCCGCAAGGAACCTTGCAACTTCTCCACATGATCATCGTATTACAAATTCAGCGCACATACTACTGGACCACAGCCTGTAGTGAAAACTCATCCCAGATAGTAAATTTGTAATTAGAAAAATTTAAAACTTCCAAAGTCAAGTCCAAAATGAATTAAATGGAATTTATAAAATAATTTATTGAATATCCTTCAAGCTGTTTAGGTTGTCCATGTATTGTCCCTAGTTGCGAATATAAGGAGTTAATTTTGATACCTTGAATTAAGAAACTGTGGAATCATTAATTTTCGTTGGGGGTTTAATTTTGTGGATTTCGTGGTCATCCACGAAATCAAATCCCCATGAATTCAAATGTGGAGATAAAAACAAAATCCACGAATTTATGTCCCCATGAATTTTAATAAAAACCACGAAAATTGAACCCAACGAAAATCAATGATTTCACAGTATATACAATGCTGATCTTTTGTTTCAGTTCTGCAGTGCCATCTACCCAATGTAATGAATGGTAGATATATATTTTTGAATGCACAAGAAGAATTCATTGTCTTTGGACGAGTTTTAAATGTGGAATGTAACAGTGGTTATGAACAAATGGGTAATGCAAGTATTGAATGCGGTGCTGACAGAATGATTCTGGGTACCCCGTCTTGTGAAAGTAAGTATATCTAGTAGTTTTCTAACTATTTCTAATTGGATTGCAAGACCAGTTGAGTTACAAAGAAGTTCAACCTCTTTGTTTTCATGGTCCATACAAATATAGAATTAGCATACAAATGTGATGTCATGTGATTTAACCGCTATCTTTTTCATTCTGCACACCTCAACCGTCAGCTTTACTTGATTAGCTGATATTGGAACTACTGGTCGAGGGCTTAGCGCAACACTGTCGTAACTTGTTCTTATTTCAATATGAGTTACGACACTGTTGCGTTGAACTCTCGTGGTGTAAGGATTATCTGATGGACTAGTATGGCAGCTTCCATGAATGAAACCGTCATCAAGTCTGGATTTTAGATTTTAGAAAGAATATGCATGCATTTGAATAAGGCCTTGAATTGATTATTCATATGTCATTGTACTGAATGAAGAAAAGTCATTTTGAAAATCACTGACTGCAGAAGATTTTCATTTAGGGATGATAATTATGTGTCACCTTATAGATGGTATGTCTTATGTTTGTTACGTATTTCTTTATAATTATAGATATAAATGAATGTGGTAGAGGTGCATTATGTGAAATGGGTTGCCATGACAATGACGGGTCCTACACTTGTTCATGTCCTGATGGATATGAACTACAGCAAGATGGTTATCGATGTAGAGGTTTGTACATTAATGCATTATAATGAAATCCAGGTATTGAATAGTGCTAATATTGCTAACCTAACAACTATGGGTAGTAAAAGCATTAATTGCCTTTTGTCTATTTTCAATACTTTGGGTACATTGCCTTCTCTGGGGTTCAATATTTCACAAACAGTCTTGGTCAATTGGTAGCTTTTCCAGTTTTAGCAACGGAGGTATTAACTATTTAGACCCCAGGTGCACACCTGGATAGATCAGCCAATCTCCCATAAGCAAGCTTGACATTTCCTCGCATGCGATTTATTTTCAGAGGAATTTTTTACTCTTATTATATTTTTTGCATCTTGTTCAAATGTGATCATGCTCAATTTCAAATGTATATTTTTTTGGTAACCATGACTTCTTATATTAATCCTGAAATGCTGGAAAGCTTTTACCACCAGGATAAAGCTAGGCTACGTTGTCTGCTCATGTGCAGTCTAACCGGGCTCTAATTACTGTCGGATGACTGTTCTCAAATTTTCATTGAGTTATCTGTTAAACTAATAATGGACTGTTTCAAAATGAAAGTTGGGCAATTCTGTTCAAGACATTCAGTAAGTTATGGGATAATGCTGACTGTTTTATTTTAAAAAAGTTATGCTACGTTTCCGAAATACTCCCAATTGTTTACTGGTTTATCTATTTTAGACATAGATGAATGTGACCAGGACATAGACAATTGCGATGACGATTGCTTCAATAACAACGGAGGTTACACGTGTGGTTGTAATTTTCCCTATACGTTATTCAATGAAGATATGGTGTCAGGTTTTCGTATTCCGATCGAGAGAGGAGAAAGCGGTCTGCTACCTAGCGATACATACCATATCAATCACACTTGCGTGTGTGAGTACTTTGTTTTCTTAGTAATTACATTATTGTCTATTATGCAAAAAAAGGAAATGCTTTAATTTAATTACAAAGATTGAATATCATACTTTTATAACCAATCACAACATGAATTAGCATTATAAACTTATTACAACTACTTGTTCAACTAATGACAGTAGTCTTGAACTCGATTTGCCATTAGCCATTTCCCCATTGAGTGCCTCTCTATATTAGCGCGATATCTAAAGTGTTATGCATTGCATTGGTGCGATATGATGCTGTTTTGACAACTCAGAATCATCAGAGGCGTTCAGGTTACAGAATTTCTTGAACATCTAATATCTAATGAAAGGGGGACGTTATAAAAAATCTTAGGCATGGTTCCCTGCATGATGCAGTTGATTTAAGGCTAATTGTTGTGATATATTCCCTGTATACAGAGTAGTTATCATTGTTCAAAAACATGTTAAGGGGGCATGCCCTGGAACTGAAGTGTCTCAAATAATGATCAAATTGGTATTATTTTAATGCCTTAATCAATTAATGAAAACCCTATAAAATATTTACAAAACATCCCGCTAGTTTACTCAAAATACACATTTCAAGGTTTACAAAAACTGCCGATTTCGACCTCAGAAATTATTCGTCATTTTCACAACTCGACCCTTACGGTCTCTGTCAAAACCGAAAATATCGCGGAAAAAATGTCAACAAACTGAAATGGTAAGTATTTCTCATATTATGTTCACTTGAAAGGCAGCGCACATGCTCAGTTAAACTCTCAGACGTATCGGAAATATCGTTGTCGTCAATAAAAGGCTGTAAGCCTTTTATTCAAACTGACATATAAATACCGACGTGCGCGTTATAGGGTAATTTTTTAGTGGACATTCTTCTTTGACTTTTCGGTAATAATTGGTTTTACAAGTGACAAACGCAATTTTGGTGTACGAAAAAAAAAGACACAGCAGTTCCTGGGAATGCCCCTTTAATGATGTGCAATATTGGTTAATAAAAGACCAATAAAATAATTTATGATATTTGCATTGAATCACTTGCAATTGACCTTTTTTGTGGATTTTTTCAAGTAATACTATATAGAATTTAAATCGATTTTAAGTCTCTAAATAGGTGAAACTTGATATGACTAAATAGCCAGGCATCAGGCTACATTATTATAGAAACAACAAAAATGAAACTGTATGATACTTATTATCAGACTGACCAATATAGATCTTAAATGTGAAAAATTGTTTCAAAAAAGGGTTTTGTTATTATTGAGTGATTTCAATGTTCTTTTCAATTTGCTAATAAGAGAATTTTTATTTTTACAGATGTAACCTGTGCAGAACCGTCTGTAGTGGACAATGGAATGTTACTGACCAAACGTTTAGTTCACAGATTTAGTGATTATATTGAATATCAATGTAATATTGGATTCTCACCTCGCCGTACAACGTTACAGTGTGGTAATACTGGACAATGGATTGGCACAGTCCCAACATGTCAAGGTATGACTTTGTGTGTTCTTATATATTTTGTCTGTCTATCCTCATCTCCAGATAATTCCATATGGCACTTGCTGAATAATACATCTATATTTGCAGCATTAAAAACAATCGAACATGATATAGATTGGAAGGTTTAGCAAGAGGGTATAGTGACTGACCTGAAAATAAGTGTGTATTTTTCTATAAAATATGGAGTTTGGGGGGGGTGGGGGGGGGCAAAGGTCTTGACATGTCAAACATGAATTTTCTTAGCAAAGAAAATGACCTAAATACCAGTGGATGAAAGAAATTAAAAATCCTGCGATATTTCTTTTGTTTTTGTGTAACATAAGAATTGCAAAAAATGTGTATATATATTAATGATATAATATTATACACAATGTATATAATGGTATTAATATGTATAACATTAAATTTCAGTGGCACAGTGCAATGAAAATATACCTAATAATCTTGTAAATGCAGCGTCAGCTGTCCGTGGTCCATACAACTACAATTATAGGTTGGAGCTAAATTGTACACGAGCTGACGGCCTGTCCAAGAAATACCGATATTGTACTTACAATAAGGAGTTTGACATATATGAGATGCAGGGGGATTCTTATGAGTGTGGAGGTTTGTAGATGTTTTTCTAATTTAAAGCCACTGCCATTTTGTTTGTTTAGTTTAAACTTATTTATTTTACATCGATTTCTTACAACTACTATCGATGTCTGCTTCCTGGATTCTGACTTGTACTTGCGCCGAAGGATGGCATTGTGAAGTTTTTGGTCAAATTCCGCCAATGGCAGGATTCGAACCCGTAACCTCCGTGTTAGGAGTCTGGTCCTGTACCCCTACACCACTGTTCCTCCCATGGTGCCACTTTGTTAATGGGGATAGATTTCTTTAATTTATAAATAAACCCATTTTAGGTAAAACATGTAATACATGGGTTGAATTTAGGTAAAACATGTAATACATGGGTTGAATTTAAGTGTTTTTAATCCACTAATTAATGCATCTTAACTATCACAAATTTGTACTACTCCCTATGGGAGCTACAAGTGATCAGTAAATTGGAACTATTACAGTTTCAACGATTAGTGGTAGTAACTGTTTTCAATTACAACATTAAGGTATTACATCCGTAATACTGTACTTTTCTGACATATCCGCTCAATGCTACACAAGAAAGTTCATATTACAAAAATAGTGTTACCCAATTATCATTATTTCATTGACAGCTACATTGATAGGTACATCAATTGATTTCACGACACATTTTTTACAAATTACAAGAGTTGTCAATTTGTTGAAAAATAAAAAAATATTAATTTCTGTAGATAATGCAAGGTGATTGATTTTTTTTTATATCAAATTAGATTGATACTGTGTTTAATAATTGCTTTGTTGTACTATATGGGTTTTCTTTGAAATGAATGTTATTTTTTAGTTTTGTTTTTTTTGAAAAATGACCTCCCATTGAATTCAAAGTAAACTTAAGGGAAGATTTTTCATAGGAATTTCATTTTCTGTCATGGAAACCTATAAAAATCATAAAGGTTTCAAAATCTGTCAGTCCCTTTTTAAGTAAAAGAATTTTGTGCATTTGGCATCTAATATCTTGTTTAACATATTTTGTAGGGTTTAGAAAATGCTGGTAAAATCATTTTAGTATTATCATGTATGGATTTGTTTTTCTAACGCAGAGGTGGATTGTGGGACACCTATACAATATTCGGGAACAAACAACTACATTTACCAGAATACGCTTTATGACGGACAGTTTGAATTCACATGCTCTCAGGGAGGCAGAGAAGGGAAAACTCTAGCAAATTCTTCATCTACTGTGAAATGTTTAGCTGAAGGATATTGGGATTTTGGCAATTTACAATGTACTGGTAAGTGTCTCAGTGAAACCAAATGTTTAATTTATCACTCATCGCAATTTGATATAAAAAATAGTTGAAAATAGTGTAGGTAGGGATAGATTTTATTTGTCTTCAAAGCCTGCTTAAAGGTAGAGTAGTGAGACTAGATGAACAGTTCCTCAGGCTTGATACAAAGTCATGGGTCATTCTAAAGGTAAAATTATGGCAGGTCAGGGAACCAGAAAAATACATTTTGCACCTTTTCGTGTTAAGTTAGAACATAGTTACAGGATGTCTCTTAATTATGCTGAAAATGTTGAAAACTTGTTTGTAAATAGCTTATACATGTACTGAATCTTGGAGGTCCTAGGCAGGTCTATTTACTGGGTTTTTCCCTAGCGTTATAGCTGGGAAGTTGCCAATGACCGCGGCCATTGATACAATGTTAGACCCTAGTGAAAAAAAGTAAAAGAAAACATTTATTTATTTATTCCTCATTCTGATATTTAAAATTGTTTAAGCAGTTGTATGCTTAGTGTTACTTTTGTTTTAATTCTAGGCCAGTCTTGTTTGGACCCTACGAGCCCCGCTGGTGGCTATCAGATTGCAACTTCTTACGCTGACAATAGTGAGGTGAACTTTGGATGTTCACGTGCAGGCTATACATTGTCTAGTGATGTTCCGCTAATCTGCGATGGAACACAATTTATAGGAACTGTCCCAGAATGCATTGGTTGGTCAAATTCTTTATTGATTATCATTAATGTGTTAACATACTCGCACAGTTAGCTCAGTCATTGGAGCGTCGATCTACTGATCAAGAAATTGTGAGTTTGAACCCTGGGCAAGGCTCACACTGTCCATGACAAATTTGAATGAAGATATTACATCCTATGTTAAATTGTTCTCCACCTCTGAATTATGTAAGGTAGCTGGACAGCAGCATGCAGGAAGAATGTGGAAGGTTATGATTACAGATTTATTGTTTGCTTGAATGATTGCCTGAGATTGCTCTTATAGCTTGTTTTCAAAGTTATACAATTCATTTAGTTTTTTGATGAGTGATCTTAAAGGTAAAATGTTATGAATAAATCCAACCTGTCTTAAGTAGTCAGTCAAGGGAAATGACTGAATTGGCTACTTAAGACAGGTGACCACTTAACAGAGGTGTAGAATATCAGTACCATTTTTCACTAATCTTTGTTTTATTAATACAGATGTAGTGCTATACACTATGATTACCCAGTAAATATAATAATCAGTACATGTATCAACATTTAGTACAGAAAAATACAAAAGGAATAGAAATTAACAATTTATGTATTACATGTGCTATTTATTTTAGTTACCAACCAATCAAAAAATTAGGCAGACGATAGTATTTTTCCCTACATTTTCCGTAAGATACGTACATACGTCTCCGTACTTTTTAATACCAGACAATCGGACCGTAGAGCGGGCGTTTATTATAACATAGTGGCTCTCATACCCATATTATTTCTATAATTATCATTAATTGAATAATTAATTAGAGAGACATGAATTTGTATATACCAGTCTGTATTTTAAATAATGACAAGAGTACGTTTAACATGTCTGTATTGGCAGTAGAACAAGTCTCTGTAAACAACTTAAGTCAGCATACCACAGATGTCATCAATATACTAATTGGTATTTTGGGATGTTTGCATTATACTGTAACTTTGTTAAAAGTTTATAATAATTATTGTAAATTGATCGACGAAAAATGATAACTTTTTGCTACTTTTGGAAGTCTAATTTAAAACAAGACATTCTGAATTAGTATTGCATCAGATAATTAACCTATAATTTCATTGGTCACGAGACTTGTGGTTCCGAAAACTTCATTGGATAATGATGATAATGCCCACTGCTGTCAATAACATTTTTAGATACCATGTAACTAATTGTCTTGTGTGTGAGAGAGAAGAAAATGAGAGAGAAAATAAGAACATTTTAATTTTGATTAAACCTAACTATACGATCATTGTTTTCTTTTTTTGTCACCAATCACTATGTGACATTATTCATTATTATCATAATTAGTTTTGTTCGCCGATGTTTCGACTTTATCTTTTAACATAGACAAAGCGAAAGTAGATTTTTGGAAAGTCGTTTAAATGGTCATCTGGTAGATTTAAAACAACTGTGACCTGTATTTACGTGAAAACATATTTGTCAATTATTTGTTTCTGAACAACTGCTTTTGAATTAATAAGTGATGAAAATTTGCATATTGAATTTCCATTTCGGTTTACGATCATCACAGATTATAATGCCCTTAATTAATTAATTACAACAATAGGTGTTATTTTCTTTTGTTGAAGTTTGAACTTCTCAACACCTCACTTTTTTGATAATTACAGCATAATTTGCACTTTGCTAACATCAAAACACCGACCTAATTAAATAGAACTGTGGTCAACACGTCGTGTGTTGCATAGACGAAACATTGTATCTGATTGGATGCCGATATATGGCAGAGTGTGTCTTTAATCTCTGCTAAATTGTGGGTCAAAGGTTACCTAAATTTAGCGGGTTTTTTTTGTGACATAATGTGTATGTCAGCGATGTTTATATTGAAATTTCGTGCTTGGCTGGTGACCATTTAATGCGGATTAAGTATGGTATTTGGGATGGAATTAACTGGCCGGTGACCGTTTAATGCGAATAAAATATGGTATTTGGGACGAAATTAACTGGCGGCTGGCCGCGTTTGCCAGGTGACCATTAAATCCATGGTAAATATAAAATGAATTTTGTTGGGGGGGAATGAAACTGGTCGTTAAAAGGAGGTGACCGCTGATTCCAGGTTAGACTGTACATGCAATTGTTTCTTATTGTTCTGTATACCTTCATCTTACAGACACTGCAAAACCGGAGATAGTGAATTGTCCTACAAGCATTGGTCCAGTACCAAGGTACGCATTGCTAGCCGATTACTTGTCACCATCAACATCACCAATCTATGCTACTGACAACACTGGCGTGGAACAGTTCTTTGTCACACCACGTAATGCAAATACTACGTACAATGTTGAAAATAACCTTACTGTTACATACACAGCAGTTGATGGTGCTGGAAACACACAGACTTGTGACATTGAAGTCACAGTCATTGGTAAGTCTTTATGCAAGAATACTTTTTAGCTCACCTGATTCATAAGACTTTAAGAGAAGTGTCATTGTTTGTATCTTCTTCAACTTATTACGTACGTACCTGGAAAACCCAAAAGCTAGCTTATTATAACTGCATTTCGATAATTTTACACAAATGTCTGTATTCTTCATAATTTTGGAAAGACATACCTTGTTGACAAACAATATGAGTGCTCACAACGAGTACGGAAGTTCCTCACAATATTTTTGCCGAAGGATAAAATACACTCGTTATGAGTTAAACGGGCATGCTATTCACCAAAAATGGCCTTACCTAGCTATTTTTGGCGTCTTGAGTAAAATATTTTATCCAATTTATGGTTTTAAATAAATTGCATTTTGACAGGTATTTTGGATTCAACATAAAAATGAATTAAAATTAAAATTGCTACCTATCCACTGAATATTCTCTTGGTAATGTTACTGCAAACAAACATTTTTTTAAAGATGGTCTTATTTTAAATACTACCGGTAGCTAACTGTTTTTTTTCTGATGATTTGTAGATGATGTTCCTCCAACGATTGGATGCCCACAGTTGAGAAATGTATATCTTGATAACAATGATGATGAAGAAAACCTAAATTTAGGTTTAAGCGACTTTCTGGTGAATGATAATCGTGATGGTTTTACGTTCCGAATTGATAATCAGCCGCCGAACTCGTACACTCGACAACAGCTTTATGAAACCTACACATACACCGCATCTGTTGAAGACAACAATAGAAATACTGCAAGTTGTCGGGGACAAGTCTTTGTTCAACGTGAGTAAAACTAGGGATATAGGTCTGCAGACTTGTGGCAATCCAATTTAATTCACGAGTGGGAACCAATGATTCACGGTTCGAACCATGATAATATCAAACTGATGATATAACATACTTCTTTTTTATGTTGTTCCCACCATAGAATGTTGTTAAGACTGAGCATTGTAACATTATACAAATACAGTGAAACCTCTCTAAAGCAACACCCTTTAGGAGAAGTAAAATTATATTGTTGTTGACCGGTTATTGCTCTAGAGAAGTTGATTTTACACACAAAGAATCACTTTGACATAACCGAAATTTTGATATAAGCGAGTTTGACATAACGAGATTCAACTGTAGTTAAATTGTGCAGTGGGAAAAAATCATGCTCTTGTTAATGGAGGTTGTTGCTCATGAGAGGGCCTCTCGGGAGAGGTTGTACTGTGCCTTTTTTAAAGCATTAAGACAAGGGAACACAATAAAGCTAGTTTTAACAGTAAAAAGTGCAGACAAACCATTTTGAGGCAAGTGGAAATAGGGTATATCACGCTCCTTAAGATTGAAAAATGTCAGACTTACACTGTTGTTTATAATGAGATCATGATCATAAGATCTCAAGAGATGACGAGTATTTGTACTCAATACTCATGTTTAAGTCGCGATTATCCGAAAGTTTGGGAACAGCAGAATGCTGGTCAGATCAAACTGGGATTTAAATCCAGCACTTGGGGATCAGGACTGGTATTGGTTCCTTTTTTGAGAGAACTTTGCTTTGTGATTCACCAAATTGGGGATTTTTTAGCCTAATGTATTCTTTCAGGTTATTTAATGGGGAACTTTTCTCCCAGTGGGGAAAAATATATAATAATGCTTTTTACCTTTGGTACCAGACCCAATAATAAATATGGCCTGAAATCTAGCCTAGGTGTAAGCATTTTTGTGAGTTAACGTTTGTCTAACGTCAGTAGGCTATCACTCTCAGGGGGCAAGAAATTTTGATGCGGACCTGAGATGTAGATGAAAGGAGAAACAAACTATTTATAGCCTTTAATTAATACGAAAATGTTTAACATGTGCCTCAGCCTTATCACGAATCCTTTTCTTCTGAATTTTTTTTCATAGATCATTGAACAAACATGCAGAATGTACTCTTTAGTTTTCATGTACAGGTGCATGGCATTAATTGTCATCCATAGTTATAAACAACATGCAAAATGCACTCTCAATTGTTCATATACAAAACTACGAAGTTTGCATACTCAGAAAATCACTGATCAAGTCCAGTCCTTGAAATTTGGGAACCAACGGAATTGAATGAAGCTACAGTATCTATTTTCCATGAAATTAACTCCACTCATGGAAGTTTTTTTTTACTTTGTTGAATAGACATAACAAGGTGAACAACTAGGAGATGAACAGTTATCATTGAAGACATGGTTAAATGTTATTTACTCTGATGTTGTGGACTAAGCATTATAAAAAAAGATTGGTTTGTTTATATAGAGTTTTACGCCCCTTATTCAGAGTCATACAAGTTGAAACGTTCACACAACAATCATTCCTGGGAAGAACCCGTACTTATAGACTCTCATTCTCCATAAGCAACTGCCTACTTTCACACAAAAATGGTTGATAGCGGGGCTTGAACCCACAACCCTCTATCAGTGAGAGGTTACAGTGATTTGATTTGAAGTCAGTGCCCTAACCACTTGACCACGTAGACGGGTAAAAAAAAACACCTGCTGATTTATTGACAGTGTTTTATTGACTTTTCAAACATATTTCTTTTTTCAGCGCCTGCGTGCAGTGACTTGTCATTCTTAGATCCAGTGTATGGTTACAAAGACTGTGTTGACATACCTGGAAATATTCGCCAATGCGAAGTTTACTGTAATTCTGGGTATCATTTTGAGGATGGACAGGCAAGGACAATAAGATGCTTCAACAGTAACTGGGATGCAGATTGGGTCCCAGCATGCGTTCAAGGTACCGTCAAACCTGTGTTTACAAACACCTCAAAGGCCACCTTTTGAATCAAGGCTATTCTTTAAAAGAAAAACATTGATTATTTAGAACAGTCTGACCTCTGAATAGAGGCCAACTTTCAATAAATACCACATTTTGTTTTTCAAAAGGTTGGCCTTTGTTTACAGCTTTGACTGCATAGTCATTTTATAATTAAATCCAAGGCCAGCCTAAATGATCTGTATGGCAGAGCACAATATTTTTCAATTTTTGTCATATAGTGAAGTATATTATATCTCCTAGGTAAAAAAAAAAAGTTGACATAATTTTTTTATAGACACATTGTACAGTGGTTTTGAACAGAAATTAAGAACTATCTCTGATTTTTCTTTTTTTGCTGCTGTAAAAACTTACATAAGCAATTTGACCTTTTTTAAAATTGATATACTCTGTTAATTATAGTATTGTACCCAAAATGTTAGGTTGCTAATTTGGTTCTTTTATATATTCATTTTCTTTTCAATTTTTTTTTCACTTTAATGTAAGGTCGTACACTTATTTGCCAAACTTTCCCTGCTTCAAGAGTGGAGGAAGTCCAGGTGTACCCCTGTGTGAAACTGTTGACCTTCTAAAGCCAGCTGGACCATTCCCCTAACATGAATAAATTGAGGCCCCTTTTATATTCATTTTATACAAGAAGTGTTATGCCAAGATTGAATATGCTGAATTTTAATACCTCGAGACTTTACCCTATAAAATTAATGTATAATGTTTGCTTTGAGGATTTCCCTATGAATGTTTATTGTTTGCTTTGAGACTTTACCATATAAAAGTTAATGTTTGCTTTGAGACTTTACCATATAAAAGTTAATGTTTGCTTTGAGGATTTCCCTATGAATGTTTATTGTTTGCTTTGAGACTTTACCATATAAAAGTTAATGTTTGCTTTGAGACTTTACCATATAAAAGTTAATGTTTGCTTTGAGACTTTACCATATAAAAGTTAATGTTTGCTTTGAGACTTTACCATATAAAAGTTAATGTTTGCTTTGAGACTTTACCATATAAAAGTTAATGTTTGCTTTGAGACTTTACCATATAAAAGTTAATGTTTGCTTTGAGACTTTACCATATAAAAGTTAATGTATAATGTTTGCTTTGAGGATTTCCCTATGAATGTTTATTGTTTGCTTTGAGACTTTACCATATAAAAGGTAATGTATAATGTTTGCTTTGTAGTCCAGTCATCATAAATTTTTTGGGGAATTAATTAGTACATAAGCCATTTTTGTACAACACCCATAAAAAAGTCCCCAAGAATCCCATGGTGCAAAAGCGATATTTTGGGGTTAAAAGTTGAAAAAAATAAATTAAACTGGGAATTTTAGGAATCAATGTATAACTCAAAAACTATTTGGCCAAATGAGTTTTAATTTTCCAAGATGATGTGTATTGATAAAAGACATCATTTTGATTTAGTTTTACTCTCGAGTCGCATCCAAAATGGCCGCCATAATCCAAAATGGCCGCCAAAATGTTGTTTTTACTGTTTAAATCCAAATTTGACTGATTGTCTCTTATATCAGTCATTCTAATTTCAAATGTAAAAATAATAAACATTACTTTTATCTTATTTATGATGAATTTATTTAAAAAAAAAAACGAATAGCGAAACTTATTAAAGCACACAATGTAATTTTGGGCATGGACTGTATAAAAACTCGAATATGTCATTCTAGAGCACTATATTTGTTCAAGTTCAGAATTATGCCCAAGACACTTTTAACTTTTGATATAAATGAATATTAATAACTTTTGTATTTTAATGAACTTGAGTATTCATTGCATAAATCCAATATGGCCGCTCCAATCCAAAATGGCCGCAAAATAGTTTTACTGTTTAATTCCAAATTTGACTATTTTGTCATATTCTAATTACAAATGTAAGAAGAAAAGAAATTACTTTTATATTATTTGTGATGAATTTCTTTTCAAAGTCAATATTGAATTTATGAAGCTCACAATGTAATTTTGGGCATAAACTGTGTAAAACACAAAAATGACATTCTAGAACCACTATAATTATTCAACTTTAGAATTATGCCTAAGACATTTTTAACATTTGATATTGATAAATACTGAGAAATTTTGTATTTTAATGTTGATTATGCATGATATAAATCCAATATGGCTGCTAAAATTATAGAGTCGATAGGTCATACAGCAAAAATACACAATTAATCAGACAATAATGAAAGATGCCAATGCAAAGACCTATCTACATCCTGCAATAGGTTCCTAAGTCTCTTCACTTTAATCTTTTCTGAATAGTTCTCAGATGAAGACACTTTTTCGAATGCAGTAGCTAGTGCCTCTTCCTGAGGGTAGGTAGTCTGTATCATTGTTGTCAACAGACAAATGCTTAATTGGAGATAAGCCTTCTCCATTGACTTTGTGGACCATACCTACGTTTTTCTAATCGAGGTTATATTTTTTATTCAGTTTTGAGACAAAGTCTCCCAATTATTTTAGTGATTTTCGAGCTTTTGATATTGATATACAAAAGGAGTAAATTAAGATTTTCATCAGTTAGTCTCAGATTGAATTTCCTTAGGGCTTCCTTGAGAGTTTAGGTAGCCCATATACAGTCATCATTATACCATACATTTGTAGTTTGTCATGGCTTCTAGAGTTTGTGGAGGTCAGAGGGATTGAGCCTTCAGCTGTTTCCATGGGCAGTGAAGTAACATTGTTAGACACATCCTCACTATTGTCTAACTTTTCATGAGTAATCATAAGTCTGGTCTCAAAGAAGTTTTTTTCAAATTCGCTATTGCTAGCTTCCACAGTTTGGATTAGTCTTAGACAGACGGACATGCTGATGAAATAAGCTGGGAAAGCGGTCACTTCCACAAGTGTCATCTCCAACTTTTCTTGTAAAAGTATCTTAGCAACGTTGATTTAGGCTACACAGAGATAGATTTGTTCAGGCACACAAGACCTGGGATGAGGGAAACAACTTAATATCTCTTCCAAAACCAAGAGAAGTACAATTAAATCCTCTGGTCCAGACAAAGTCCATTATCAATTAATTTCTTAAACGCCCATTCATACTCTTTCTCTTTTACTTGATACGTTTAATAATGTATGGGAATCCGATGAACTCCCTTTTTCTTAGCATTGCTAATTCTTATTCCTAAGCTGGGCTTTCACGCAATACTCAGATGCCACCTTCCACTTTTTATTGTGGCTTTCTTCCGTGTCCAAGTGGGAAACTCTCTTTCAGATCCACACAAACAATAAATGGGTGTGCAACAGGGCTGTATCCTGTGTGTCACCCCATTTAGTATCAAAATTAATAGTGAAGTTGAAGTTTTAAATCCAGGAGTAGACTGCTCCCTTTATGTAAATGGTTTTACTTGAATCCTTTGATATTTTGAGTCGAAAAACAAGAACCTCGTTAAAAGACGGCTCCATTAATGATATACTTGATATGAAACTATGTCGGATCAAAATGGTTTCACAGTTTCAATACATTTTTAAATGCATCCGGAACTATGTCTTATTATATGGGCAACACACCAATTCAGGTTGTACCAGACTTTGATTATCTATAGTGGTTATATTTGACTCCAGACTTACATTTATATTAGCCATATTAAATCACTCAAAAAAGTAATTGCTAGAAGACTCAATACCTCCTGAAAGCTGTCACTGACTGAGGATCTAACAGAAAAGTACTAATACGTTTATATCGGTCTCTTATCCATTCAGAACTGGACTACGGATCCATTGTATATGAATCAGCCTGGAAATCATATCTAATAGCCCTTGAATCACTACATATTCATGGTTAAATACCTGTCCCGGGAGCCTCTATGTTGAGGCAAATGAAATACTAGTAATAAGTATCCCTTTTTTAACAACAAAAACTTGCCACCCATTATACATTTGTATTTTAAAACTAAAATTAAATTTCTTTAACAATACATACCAAGTTGTTAATTACACTTTATCAAAATATATCTTTGAATGTAATTCCACCACTTGGCACTTTAAAAACCAAATACCAAGAACGAAAGAAACATATACCACATGCATCAACCCATTAAATCTGATGTTATATAATCTGTATCACTATAATATAATACAATGTATACGAGATTAGTCTCACACACTCTTATTTTTTTGTCACTACATATCAATTGCAACTACAAAATGTATTTCATTTTACATTTTTAGTTGCGCTTCATTTCTTATTAACATGACTGTATATCCTAATATTGAAAATAGTTTCATTCACTATTTAAAGTAGTGGTCGAACATATGGTGGTGATTTACGCCACGTCATACGAGTTTCTGCGTTTTCGCCACGAAAATGCTAAAATACGACAAAGTTGACTTTCCGTCAGTACTTCCAGTACTTTGATTAATCTTTATAATGTAAATTACTAAAATATATTGATTAAATACCTTTCAATGCTAAAATACTGGAAAAAGCTACTAACTTGACAGTTTTTTATTGCAGAAAATGTTTCAAACATAGTATACGACCATTCATAAATTAATCTTAAACCGAATGAAGTTTGGGCATTATGGCGGCCATCTTGGATTCTAAGCCGATATAAAAAACATTCAAAAAGATGCTGTTGATAACTTTTTACCAGTGTAGAAAATTTAAAATGTCAGGAATGAACTGTTTTTGAGTTACACAGGGATTCCAGAAATTCGCAGTTATATTTATTTTTTCCATCTTTTAGCCCAAAAATCTCGCTTTTGCACCATAGGATTCTTGGGGACTTTTTTCTGGTCATTCTCTTTCACATAAAGAACCAATATACCAAAAATGGCTTATGTACTAATTTATTCCCCAAAAGGCCAATTTTGAACTTTAGATGACTCAGGTCTATTGAGGATTTCCCTATGAATGTTTATTGTTTGCTTTGAGACTTTACCCTATAAAATTAATGTATAATGTTTGCTTTGAGACTTTACCATATAAAAGTTAATGTTTGCTTTGAGACTTTACCATATAAAAGTTAATGTTTGCTTTGAGACTTTACCATATAAAAGTTAATGTTTGCTTTGAGACTTTACCATATAAAAGTTAATGTTTGCTTTGAGACTTTACCATATAAAAGTTAATGTTTGCTTTGAGACTTTACCCTATGAAAGTTTATTGTTTGCTTTGACACTTTACCATATAAAAGTTAATGTTTGCTTTGACACTTTACCATATAAAAGTTAATGTTTGCTTTGAGACTTTACCCTATGAAAGTTTATTGTTTGCTTTGAGACTTTACCCTATAAAAGTTTATTGTTTGCTTTCAGATACATTGAAGCCCTCAGTGATTTGTCCTGAATCAAGGGCAATATATTCCAGCGTGGATTCACAATTTGTTGACTTTACCGCACTACCGAGAACCATTTCCGACTTCAGTGAGATAATTGAAGTTAGCTTTTCAGCAGACAATTATACGTTTGATGATAATGACCTTTTCAAGCGAGTGTCTATTGAGATGACTGCCACAGATGCTGCTTTAAATACCCAGTCATGCAGATTTGAATACACTCTGTTACGTAAGTATTTTCTTCTTAAATATTTTTAGAGATTGGGAGGCTTCATTCTTTTTGCTGGCATTTTAATGTCACACTGAAAACCAGGGTCATTTGACAAATTACCCAGCTTTAAACAGTGGAGGAAGACCCCAAATTTACATTTGTGTAGTCTTAATCACCACCCTTCTGTAAGCTATCTGGTCATCATCCTCATTTATGAAATTAAGTTTTGTGTTGGGTTCAAGTTCACTTTGGTAAGGGGCTAGTAATTTCAGCGACCGTAACCGCTACAGCACAGAATGTATAAATTTGGCAAAGCTTCAGCAGATGCCAGATTTAAAAATATAGTCGAATTTCGATATATAAATAATCAATGAAATTTGTTGACTGTGTTTACATTCTTAAGAGAGGTCGTCAGTTATCGTATCGTTGATATCGCATATCGCTAGTACT
Organism: Lutraria lutraria; assembly: GCA_964023205.1. Classification (NCBI taxonomy): domain Eukaryota; kingdom Metazoa; phylum Mollusca; class Bivalvia; order Venerida; family Mactridae; genus Lutraria; species Lutraria lutraria. The sequence continues at coordinate 32,832,227 of OZ026836.1, forward strand.
GTATCGTAATACGTATCGTATCAGCTGAGATCTGTATCAGGACAGCCCTATTTAATCAGATGCAAGCTAAGGAAATAATGTGTAGTGATCCTTTCTCTAGAAGATTTCTGTAAGTGCCACATACCTAATAATGAACTATGCTTTTTTTTAGCTAACGAAGGAACTCCAATGGCTCTGACACGGACATTATTTGCTGAAACATCTTGTGTGAGGCATACCACCTTTCCTGAAGGTTATGATTGTACAATTACTTGCAACCAGGGAAAGATTTTAAGAAATGTAGGACCATCTACAATAGTTAGCTCTACTGATGGTCAACCGTGGGCTGTTAGTGCACATCACTCAACCTGTATAGATGGTATGACGAATTTCATCTTTATACTGCTTAAACTAAATTACATGTATGTGACTACTGTATGTATAAACTGCCATATTTCTTTGTCTACTGTATGTATAAACTCTACCATATTTCTGCGACAGCCCTATTGGTCATAGCTTTAAAACCGAAAATTTTCAATCATATACATGTAATCCAAACATAATTAAGTGATGATTAAAGTTCTCACCTGAAATGTATAATTGGAAAACAAATTTGAAAAAGAAAACTGTACTTGTCCGAATTATTTGGTCTTGTAGCTCTAAACTCGATTTTTCTTAATCTTACGAATAACCTTCTAAATGATCAAATTGAATCATACTTTTACTGTTCTGTTACAGATACCATGCCACCAGAAATAGTATGTCCAAGATCTCGAGAGGTGGAACTTAGTACAGGTGACCAACAGCTTAGCATTACATTTAATGCAGTTAGCGGCTACACTTATGAAGCAGATGATTGGAGTGGTATTTCATCAGCAACTTACTCCCCACCCTCTGTTATCTTGACTGCTAATGACTTGTACACATCAAAGACTATAAACCTGAATGTTGTTGATGATGCTGGAAATTCAAAGGCCTGTAGCTTCCAGATCTTGGTTCGGGGTAAGTAGCTGCAGTTTGATTATTCATTGACTTGTAAGATTTGTATGAGATGGGGGATGGTTCCTTGACCTATAAAAACCATGTGATGGGTAAAATAAATGGGGTTAGATTTTAGTGCTACCAAAGATGTTATCCGAAATAAAATACCTGTAGAGACATCTAGCTTAAAAGATAGACCTAAAGAAAAAACATTACATGATATTTTTATTACTATTCTTCAAATTTCTAATTTTTGGGGTCCAATGTTTCATGCTTATTCGTGCTCAATTTTTGCTCGATACAGTACAGACAAAATGATTGTGCTAAAACTGTCCCTAAATAATAGAATACTTGTATTGCTTCATCTTTTAAAATCTTACAGAAATATCATTTTTCGTTTTCCAGCGCGAACCTGTTCAGAGCTGGCTATTCCATCACCTGTAAATGGTGATAAGGTATGCAACACAACAGGTAATATTTTGACATGTTACTTTACGTGCAACAATGGGTACTCATTCTACCAGACTCAAGATTCGACATATCAAACGCAATGTGTCAGTAATAATCCATTTACCAGTTTTGTGCCAGACTGTGTCCGAGGTTAGTATATTTGTGTACTTTCTACCCATCTATGTTAACTTAATATTTCTATCTCTGTACCATTAGCGGATCTTAAGTTCCAAACAGAATTCATAATGTGATTAACCTCCCAGGATAGCCACACAATAAACTTCCGGTATTTGAGAATAAAGGCTATTTTTTTAATAAATGTCATTCTCTTAAACATCGTTATTGATTATTTAATTAGAACAAATAGACTTCGAAATATTGGACACCTGCCAATAAAGGCCACGTATTGTCTTTCCCAAGGTTGGCTTTGTTCATAGGTATGACTCTACATATTTTTTCCAGTTAATGTGAAGAAAATCACACACCTGTCTGTTATTACTTCAGTACTTTGGAAAGTGTTTAGTGATTTGGCTATGTTGATTTGTTTGTTTTTCGTGTTAAGCTTAGTGAAAGTAGCATTTTGTAAGAATGTCGAGAACCAGATAAAAAACTAGTCTGGTTTTCGTGTTAATCAATCTTTAATACGCTTCTGTAAGAATGACGAGAACCAGACTAACACAATATTTCGAAGCAATTGAGAGAATTTTTTTTTTTTAAGTATGGATACTATTTGAGATTTTTTTCATGAAAAGCAGTAGCTTGTATTTCTTATATAATGTTTAATTCCTAAACAAAAATAAGAAAATCAAATTCCAAAAAGATTCACTCCTCGGAGGTCTATTTTAAGACTTTCATATGGTCTATTTTTAGCCTTTATGTACACTGCAGGAAGCGGTACGCGGGGAAAGCAATAACACCATAGAATACCACGTACTGTACATAAACTGTTATACATACAAAGTTAAATTAACTGGTACTAGACCAGATTTCCAATGATAAAGAAGCAAGTTTAAATCAGAATTTAATTAAATGCCGTTGTGGACATATGCCTTGGTGGATTTATAAGCAATGTACATCAATTGGAGCTGAAAATTGACGGTTTCGCACCATATTTTTTAGCAAGCACCAGTTTTATTTCGGTGTATGTTAATTTCTTCCCAACAGATTTCAACGGGGATTACATAGCCAAAGGGTAAAACTTCTCCGACACTATATTTTTTATCCTGGAGACGGATATCGTCAAGTCTAAATTGTTAAAATATTTATCTGTTGAGTACAACAAATTATTATTTCAGATATAAATATATACATATATTTAAATAAATTATTTGAACTAATAAACATACACTGAAATAAATTTGATCAGCATATAAACTGCAGAAAAATACAACCTTAGCTATACTGGTCTGTAAATTATCTGGCCGCAGAAAACTATTTGACTTGTATAACTTTTTGTTTGTTTATTGCAGATGACCTCTCAGTTCAGAAAGAGTACATTGTGACCTTAGATTACTCATATATACCTATTGACAACAGCATACAGTCTATTGATTCGTCATGTACACAATATTATGGCAGTTCTAGTTCCTCAAAGTTTTCATCTATGGCCTCAGCATTACGCAATTTATGCTCAAGTGTTGTTGACTTAGGGAATATGGAGATAGAATTCTTAACTGACAGTACCTCTGGAAATGTGATTAATAATGTGGAGGTAGGTCAATATCAATTATCTGTTGATAGATCGACAGACATGTGGCAAACCAATAGGAGGCCATTTGCAATGATTCGCAGTTCAAACCAAAAAAATAATCTTATTTCAAACAGAAAATGTAACGTTGCATTTGATGTTGTTGTCATTTTAAAATGCTTTTAAAACTTAGTATTGTATTATCATAAGCATATGTTATTACAAATACTAGTACTTTTTTATAAACAATAAAAAAACACAAGAAACAATGCAATTTTTAATATCTACTAAGTCTTGCTTCCCAAATGAATATTCATGATTATCAAGTTAATAAATTTTATTCTGATCAAGATTCAAAATCTCAGAGGTGGCGAGTAGTTTAAATAGCTGTTGTCCAAACACTCAGAATCTCGTTATAGCCCTATATGCATTTTAACAATCATATATTATTGAAACATTTTTCAAGTTCTGTTCTTTGTTCAGTGTCCTGCCGCGCCCCTTTTCATGATAAAACGTTGTTCTGCAGGGATGTACGGTAAAAGCTTGCTTTTCTGAACTCGGATTATCCGAAAACCTGGTGTTATCCGAAATTAATTTTCAGTCACAATTTCCCCCTATATAATGATTTCAATTTAAATAAACTTATCCGGAATTGTGGACTGAAATTATAGTATTTGGGTCCTGTCAGTTTTTGGATGATCTAAGTTTTACTGTATTATTTACTGTGTATATTTATTTTTACCATTAGGTTCAAATGGAATTCCAGTTTGTCATGAGGTTTGCAAATCTTGCTGAATATGAAAAGTGTGTCGATATTTTTAGACCCAATATCAACAGAGAGGATAATATATATGAACTAAGTAAACCAATCATTGGTGATGGCCAGAATTGTCCAGACTTAGAATGGCGTTTGCCTGATGCAGATATAACTGCTAATGACTACTACTGCTTTTTACCATACGTTGAGTCTTTGAAAGATAATAATCTATGCTGTGAGTATTTATTTAGCTTTATTTTATGATTTATATTTGAACAAATTTTGATTGGGATAAAATGTGATCATGATAGAAAGCTGTCAAGGTACTGCACAACTCAAAAGTTGGTGGTTCTGCCTAGGTTTATGCCCTAGGTCTTCCTTTGCCATTAAGACTGGTTAAGTTACTGAAGACCCTGGCCTTTTTGTGTGAAGTTAAATCCCAATATATCATTGAAATTTGATTGTTTTTATTCTTGCTTTGTCATAGATTTCTTCATGACATATCGAGGGTTTAGCGCAACAGTGTTATAACTCATATTGAAATAAGAACAAGTTACAACAGTGTTGCGCTGAGCCCTCAATATGTATATTCATTGTCTGGTATTTTTATAATTTGACTCACTCAGTGTTAACCTCTGTAAAAGATTTTGTGTGTGCTCAGTCATTTCACACATTCACAGGTAAACTATATTCAATTACAGTCGAAACTCATTATATCGAAATCGCTTATATCGAAATCCCGCTTATATCGAAGTAAAGATAAAGTCCCGATTTTTATCCTTCTTATTACATATTAAAAAAACGCACGTATATCGAATTCGTGGTTCTCGATATTTTTATATATCGAAGTAGATTTTCGGACCGAACCAAATATTTTCAACTATAAAGTGACCATCTATGTCGAACCAATTATGTCACAAACTTACAAAAGAAATGTTCGCACCTTTTCCGCAAACAAACACTTACAATTTAAAATCGATATTTAATTATTGACAGCTGTATAAACATGTTAGTGTCCATTCTCGCGATTATAAAACTGATACAAACTATTCATTGATGAAACTAATTATTATTAATGCTGCTATATATACGCTAATTTAAAACCATCTTATGCATATTGCAAAATAAATATATCGGAAGTACCCGTATAAGTACCGGTATAAATGCCGTATTCTTATAACCCGTTACAATCCCGTACACTAAATAACACGATTACGTTATTATTACCAAGGACTTATATACATACATGTATGTATATAAGTCCTTGTTATTACGACACACTGACTGTAGCTCTAAAATGTAAACACGGGTATCGAAATTCCTATATCGAAGTTCGTTTATATCGAAGTATTTTGGCAAGTCCCACGAACTTCGATATAACGAGTTTTGACTGTATCAGATTCTTATTTTATAAATAGGATACAAAATTTTTTGACACTACCTCATTGTATTGAATGAATTTTAGCCCTCTGCCCTCCTGGCACTGAAGTCAATGGTAACACCTGCAATGTGTGTGGACGTGGTTCCTTCAGTGACCAAAATGGAGGAACATGTAAACTTTGTTCCAATGGGGGAACCACTCATTCACCTGGTGCCACTTCGTCTTCTCAATGTGTTGGTATGTACAATTCTGCCATATTCTGGGGGATGTTTTACTTAGACTGATAGTCATTGTCTACCCTTTGGAAATAAGCTATATTTTCAACAACAAAAATCTATGTCCCCTTAGTGCATTATTCAATTATTTATTAGAGTTTGTCCGAATTTTTTTTATAGAAGTTGTATTTCAATGTGTTATTTAAGAATATGTAAAACGCGATTTTGTAAAAAAATACAATTGGACCAGTTTTGTCCTAAACCCTTGGAATTTTCTCAAAATTTGCCTTTTTCCTAATTTGCCCCCCTTATTCTGGGGCTCAGTGTCTTCCTATTTCCTAACAATAACTAGTACCAGTTATTGCCTTTACAATGTCGGGTATGAGTAATTGATGTCTTTGCCAAGATTAGATTAGGACATAGGACATCAGTCTGTTTTTGTAAAAATAGTGAAAACATAATGCTTTATGGAAAATAAACAATAGTTCATTTTTTGGAAAATGAACGACAGCCATCACTCGCATGGTGTGCATGAATTTTGATGTAGACCGAAGTATTTCAGGTACATTTTTCTACATCCGCCATGCAGTTATTAAACTTACGTTTTTTTAGTCCCCATTCCTTGTTGCAGCAGAAGTCTTAGTTCAGTTTCCATGAGTACTTTCAGTACTTTGATTGTATTATATGTTTAATATAGTGATAGTTTTGATATTTTCCACACACACACAAAAAAACGCTAATTCTTTGATTACTGTTGTAGACGGCTAATACTGTAGAACACTTTAATTTTGCGAGGTCAAAATTTCGCATTATTTGTTAGAAATCAGCCGTTTTCTTTATTCTCATATTTATGAATTTGCGACGTCGTCAGGCAGAATTAAAGTGCGATCAAAGACATTTTGTTGCTTTGATATTTGTGTGTCACACCTGATCTGTTAAATGCTAACTCTTTGATTACTGTTGCAGACGGCTAATAGATAATAATGTTCATTGTAAATATAGCTTGAACTTTGAGATAAGTTCAGTGTTCTTTATCATGATGAAAATCTTGTTGTCATCTTGTTAATATGTCAACTTTATTTTTACCTTATTTTAGATCCATGTGGTACTGGTCAGGTTTCACAAACCGGATATGCTCCTTGCTTCCCATGTGCAAAGGGCACATACAAGACTAGTTCACAAGCATGCACTTCTTGTTCTCCAGGAGAAACAACCCTAACTACGGCCTCAACTTCATCTGATGATTGCTTTTCATTTTCTATTTTGAATAATGGTAATGCTATGTTTCACTTATATAGATATTCTTTTAAAATCCATTTTACTTATTGTTTTTGGTTTGTTGATATCTGCAAAAGGGGAGGGGGTCTCCTTGGCCACTTACTAGTAATCACCAGCCCTTCACTAGCTGACAGCAGGTAAGTGGTTCTACCCGGGTGTATGCCTGGCATCTACCTCTTCCATTAAAGCTCGAAAATTCACCAAATGATTCTGGCTGTTGGTGTGATATAAAAAAAATCCCTCCATACTCTGTTATTGGCCAATTGTTTTTAAATACAGTACGACTTCTCCGGAGCAGCCCTTGTAGAGCAACAACCTCTCTATAACAACACCTTCAAAATTCCCTAAGCTGATATTTACTATAAGTTTAACCTCTTCAGAGCAACTTCCTCTAAACAATGGTCAATATTTGCAGCTCCCACAGGGTGTTGCTCTACAGAGGTTGTACTGTACATGTTGATTTCTGAAACTGTGACCTTTAGTCCTATGGTTAATGCACTGGATTCGTAATCCGATGATCCGGGTTGCCGCAGGTCATACAATGTACTCTTCCATGAAAATTGACAACATTTTTTATTTCCCTCCATTTGAAGAGGAGTTACCGGTTCCTTGTGGAAAGGTTAGTTAGTACTGGTTAGAATACCGCCTAGGAAAACTTGTTTGGGGAACCAGACGCTGTGTATAAATGAACATTTTTTTTAAGAACAGCATGAAACCCAAAATTCGAGGGCTCAGCGCAACACTGACGTAACTTGTTCCTATTTCAATATGAGTTACGACACTGTTGCGTTGAGCCCTCGAAATAAATTAACTGAATCTATGAACAAATCGAACTTCTCCAGATTTAAGTTGAAATAATTACACGGGAAGCCAGTGCCTTGTGAGAGATGTGTGGATAAATGGAGAAAGAGAGGGTTGGAGGGAAGGAATAGAAAAAGAGTGAGAGCGTATGAACGCTCATGTATATGCTTGCATGTTTATTGTAATCTTGATCTAATTAGCCTGTAATGTCTTATTTCTGTTATGACTAAAGGCAAAATAATGATTTCAGAACCTTGCTCAATCGGAACCCAAAATGTTGGTAGTAGTAATGAGTGTGAATTGTGCCCTGTTGGTACTTTGCGAAGCTCTACAAACCTACAAAGCTGTGTATCTTGTCCGAATAGTTTTCAAAGTACATACATTGCTGGTGCAACTAGCACTAGCCAGTGTCTTGGTGAGTGATTATATTATTATTAACTTATTGAAATATTCTCCTTTAACTTCTGTATAATATTATATTAATTGTTGATTCTTTATCTACTGCATGGTCATTTGTTTGATGTTTTTACCTTGCTTGATGTTAGATATTAGACATTGAAATATTTCTGATGTGATAGTTTATGGGGTGTATTGAATTAGAGGCCATGTCTGTGGCCCAGTGTTAAGTGAGCTGGACTTGTTACCTGTAATCAAGGTTTGAATCTTGCTCACAGCATGATACTCCCTTCTGTGAAAATATGACAAAAATCTAAATTTTGTCGTATGTGCGGAACTTTGGGGCTCCTTGAGGAAAGGTAAGAAAGTACTTGTTGGAAAACAGTCGAAGAAAATGTTAAAATGAAATATCATTGAAAAACAGCATTAAGTCAACTGAAATAAACTGAAAAAAATAATCAGAGAAAAGAGGAAAGCGTATCTTGACAATATTTGGCTATACAGAGACTTGAATGAGATGGCACTTGAGCAAACTTGGGTGCTATATAAGGATGCTTCAGTACAATTTTTCTTTACTTGGTTGTCAATACTCAAGGCAGCAGGTAATGGAATGTCTTGATGGTTATTTTATCATTTATAGTTTTAATAATACATGTACCAATATGTTTCTGCTTATGTATAACTTTGTTTTGTGGTAATAAAAGTCGGACAGAAATGCTGTTGTCGATTTATTAAGGAATGAAGCTCATGATAAAGAAGTTTTAAAAACATTTTTCCTTTGCAGATATCTGTACAAATGGATTCATATCTGACTGGGGCCTTGCTCCTTGTGAACCTTGTGCCAAAGGAACATTTCAGTTCAACGCCACCTACTGTCAACCTTGTAGTGGCGATTTCACAACACCAGGAGAGGGTTCAGCTTCTTCCAGTGCATGCGTATCTCCAATTAATTTCAGAGGTAAAGCAAGTACCTGATAATTAATGCATACTTTCTGTATAAACTACATATAATGTTTATCCAGAAGGAGTTTATTTTGATAAACAATAGAATTAGTTAATTAGATGGCCAACTATTTATATGGATAAAAAAAGTGAAATTTTACTGGCAATTTGAATGTTGACCTAGTTAAAGTGAATATCGATTGAGTCAATTTCCAAAACGACATTGCATAGATGAGATCGAGATATACATGAAATGCTTTTACATTCAATCTGTTTGTTTAGAATTAAATCCTGCATATTTTGAACACACTCGTTCGTTTGTTTGTTTTTATTAATTCTCTGTATACATCTGATGCATTGCTGATATACAGAATTGTGTATAAAATACAACGAAACCTTGATTAACAACCTCTGTGTTAAGACCGCATCACTGAAATAACAAAACAAAAAAAATATTTTTTCAGATAATTTTTATGTGTATCCTTTGTTTTTCAATTTGATTACCTGACTCCCTCAGTTCTGGTCCCCAAATTCAAAGTGAAGGTTTACTGTTTTATTTGAACAAAACAATTGGAATGAAGTTATAAAGCGATATTTGCTCAACATATTTTTTTACAAGTTGCAGTTTATGTAGATACATATAATTATTTTTTTATTTAGTGAGGTGTCCGAAAGGCACGCAGCGTGATCAAACAACTGGAGAATGTGGTAAATGTCCCATTGGATTTTATAATCAGAATGAAGAGAATATTTGCCAAGCTTGTCCTGGCATTCAGTCAACTTATTTCGAAGGAGCTACATCACAGACAATGTGTAGAAGTGAGTAATTCAAATATTGGCACATTTTGTAATAATGTATTATATAATATCTGAATTTAAATCTTTTAATTAGTTTTCAAGTATTTGTGTATAAACCCTTTCGCTGTCAATGAGACAGGTTAATTCCTCTGCACAAATTCTGTATATTTGCAAACGTGATGGGCATACCCGTTTTCACAAATCTGCATATTTGCCAAGTGACGGATACACCCGTCTGCAAAAATATGTCCATATTTGCCAAGTGACAGAATGATATAACCATCAACAAGAATCTATGTGCGTATTTGTGTGACGGGTATACTCGTTTGAGAATTGGTTAAATTAGCCTGTATTTCTTAGACATTTTCTGGCAATACATTGCACAACGTAGGCACCTATAGCCATCAAACTTCATAATTATGTTGGTTTCTCATGATAACCTCTACAGGACCTGTGTTTAAGGTCAGTAGGTCAAAGGTCAAGGTCATCCAGAGGGGACATAATGTTTTAAAAACACTTCTTGTTTTCTCTTAATTGCGGAAAGGTAAAGAAAAAATGAGGTTGAGGATATACCATTCTGCAAGCATAACAAAAAGTCTAGGGTCACTGAAAAAAATAGGTTGGGTAATGGAAAACAAACAATTTTTTTACGCCTTACTGGATAATGGGTCATAAAGACCCTTAGCTTGCTTTTCAAATGCATATGTTCAATTCTAGACATAAATGTCAAAGCTAATCCAGCCGGATTTCAGAAGGTCTGTGGTTCTATTCATAAATAGGGGATCTTGGGTATTTTTCCAAGGCCAGAAAGTTTCTAAATGGCTGTTGGTTCAATGTAAATTCTTAATTTAATTTATTAATGCATGAAATATGCATATTGTATCACGATATATCACAATATTTCATGCTGTATCGCGATACGTATCGCGATATATATAAATGGTAAATTTACAGAAAATTAACAGTTATATAATGTCTTGGGTAATAATACAGACTAAAGCTGACAGTGTAGTTTCACACTTCAAATAACTTGTTCTTTAATTTTAGCACTGTTGAAACTATTAATGCATGTATACATATAGATATGTATGCATGCACAGTCAATAATATTACAAGATTGACCAGCATTTAGACATGAATAACACTTTACCACAATGTATGAACTATTTTTTACTATAATAAACACAAAGTTCAGTTATTTAAGCTAAACCCGATATATCAGTTTGCTGAAAAAATATTGTGATATTTATATTGTTTAGCTGATATCGCGATATACCGATAACCCATAAAACCTCCCAACTCTATGAATGAATGCTGTTAAAACTAAATATTTCTCTTTCTTGCTACAGCTAAATGCGTACCAGGATTTTTTTCATCTACTGGTTTGTCACCTTGTTCTCCGTGTGGGACATCACGATTCTCAACCGGGTATGGATCAACAACGTGTGAATCTTGTGGAGCTAGTCAGTCCACAGCTACTACAACGTCCACTTCAAGTTTAGACTGTTTAGGTCAGTATGAAAATGTTGCAAAGGATAACAAATTAAGTTTAACGTATAGACTGAATTCTAAGACCATGAATAGATAATTTTTAAATATGCTGTATAGATTTTGCCAGAAATGTATATAGACTAATTAACTTGTATGTTACACATTAGGCCATCACTCACTGGACACATGAATTTTTTATGCGGACTTGATTACTACTTCCGTCATTTATTTTCACTGTGAAAATGTTTCCTTTTTGAAATATTTATTTTTTATTAACATTACAGATGAATGTCCCGCTGGTCAATTCTCCTACAATGGTTTTTACTTAAGTAGAAATCAAGGATGTTCACTCTGCCCTCCGAACTATTACCAGTCGAGCAGCGGATCTACAAGATGTGATCGATGTCCAAGTTCGTCAACATTTTCCATTTCTAATGGCCTAAAGTCAATTAATGAATGCATTGTTTCAGGTATGAGTCATAAATTCATCACATTTTTTGGATAAAAATAATCATTCAGAGCTCGTAGTCGTGGTTCAATGGTCAGTACTTTGAACTTATAATCTGGTGATTATGGTTTGAATTCCAATCTCTGCTGGTCATACAAATTGAATTTCTTGACCATTGTTATAGAATCAATCAAACTTATTTGTTTTTGACTTACTTGAAATTTGTTTTTTAATGTGTATGCATACAAAAATCGACTAACCAAAGGTTTGTTTTATTAAGTTTCAAACATAACTGTCTGTTCACAACAGTTAACTCTGACAGGCCTCAAAAACATAATGCTGCCACCATGGTCGGGTGGTCAAGATTGCTGACTTTAAATCACTGTAAACTATCACTTATAGAGGGTTGTTGGTTCAAGCCCCATCACCGACCACGTCTCTTTATGTGTGAATGTAGGGCAATTGCTTACAGAGGATGGGAATCTAGAACTGGTTCTTCCCAGGAATGATGGATAGATGAAATGTCCGTCTCATTGATGACGAAGTTAAATAAACTAACAAGCGAATAAAAAACATATTCTTTCATTGCTAAATCTATGTAAAATATCAGGATGTATATAAGATGGCTGTCGTCAAGTAACTACTCAAACAATAAAATGTTCATCATTCATTCTATTGTGATTGAAACTTTATGATGAATTTTGAGATGTTCATTTATTATCAGTAATGGTAAGACAATTCTCACTTAAAAATGAATTCATGAATATAGTTGGCAATGATCATATACTTTTTGATTGTGTGCCTGTATAGATGCTTAATTTTGGAATCTAGCAAATCTACAATCTTTGGTCTAGATTTTTTATCCGTGACCACTGCCCAAAATCCCAAGTATTTCACATGAGAAGAAACTGTCCTGCTACCCTGAGGTGTATGCCAGGGAACTTCCTCCACGATTGAAGCTGTAAAAGCTGCCAAATGACTCTGACTATTGGTACCATGTTAAGCCCTAGTGAAAAAATCTGATCCTCTACAAATTGTCTGCTATACTGGCCTGCAAACAAAACATTTTAAAACAAATTTGTATCAGAAAATTTTATTATACTCAGAAAATGACAATGATTTGTGTAATGGCCGATGTCTGGAGGGAACTTGCAGCATTATTGACAATACTCCTGTTTGCGACTGTACAGATGGTAAGTTAAACATTCTGCATTGTTAGAGAAGACTTTTTATGTCCCCGCTATTCGAAATGACTGAAAGGAATACTGTTACCCCTGTCTGCCTGTTCAGATTTTGGTTTCCGAGTGATAACTCAACAAATATTTCATGGATTGGTATCATGTATTTTACATGAAGGTGTATGATAATAAAATAAAGGAAGCAATAAAGTTCGATTTCAGTTAAAAACCAGATATTTTCAAAGGAGTTATGGCCCCTTTTTGACTTAGCTCTCCGTGGGGAATTCATGTCATCAATCATATTTCTAGTTAGTGCTATTCCGATCTTCTAATTCTAATAATTTTAAATCTTCACTAATTTTACACTTACCTGTGTATGACTAATTGAATAATCATTTCACTGTATGAACTTGAAATGAATGCATTAATTAAGTTTTTCACTGTTATTATCCGACTTCGACTTGAATGAATTTGTTCTTAACTTAATAGGACAATATTTTGGAGATCGATGTGAGCAAACCGTAGATCTGTGTTTGACAAATCCTTGTTACAATGGTGGTGATTGTACCCCATCTCCTGGTGGCTACACTTGTGATTGCCGAGGTAAGTCATGAATAAAATTATGTTGTTGCTGTGATAAGACATTTAGTGGTGAATTAAACATTTATGGTTTCTGTGGTAAGTAATGAATAAATCATCTGTGGTTACCAATGTAAATGATAAATAAAACACTATATAGTGCTGGTTGCCATGGTAATTGATGAATCAAGCATCTGTGGTTGCCAATATAAATGATAAATAAAACACTAGTGCTGGTTGCCATGGTAAGTGATGACTGCAACAAATGAGGTTTCCATGGTAAACCAGTGCTGCTTTGTTCTGGTTGGAATGTAAATGTTTTTTACTGACAAGTCTGTATGTATGGTGGTTGTGGAGATGTGTGTGAAAATCACTATCTGTATTTTTGTATTTCTGAGTCTGGAGTACATGCAAATCTGCAAAAACTCATCATTAAAGGTCAAGTCTATTACATTTGTATATCCCTTCACAGGTCTTGCTAGTGGTAACAATTGTGAGAATATCAATCCATTATGTGACGTCTCGCAAAACCCTACATGTAAAAATGGTGGCCATTGTGTCAACTTACTGGGAAGAACCGAATGCATGTGTAGAAGCGGTTTCTCTGGGACATTGTAAGTATATTAAATCAAATCTCTCAATTAATGTGCTCTGGTCAACGTCACCAAACTGTGCTTCTTCTTTCAATGTTAAGTTTCATTTTCCGATATCACTTTTTTTACAGTTGAGGCAATTGTTTCGCTTTGGTGTATTTTTTTTCCTCTTTGTGATTCTCTCAGTGTATACATGTACAGTATGTCCGATTTGCAAAGTTAGGAGTTGGTGCCTTAAAGTGCATAAAGCTTTAATATCTGACATGAAATGCTTCATAAATTTCAAAAAGTTATAATCGCCTTGTTTTCATTACCTTAGTGTTTTCTCAAATAATTTTAGCAAAAACTGTCTGCTTTAACAAACAAATATAGAAGAAAAAATGTATTTTACCTTGAAAAAATGGAAAACTATGCCTGATTAAGCACAGAAATTGTTGGATTTTGTTGATTTTCAATTTCCAAGTTATTTCCCTTTCATTTCTATTAATTTTTACAGGTTGATTCCAATATTTGCAGCTCCCACAGGGTGTTGCTCAACAGAGGTTGCACTGTACATGAATTAATCATTTGTTTAACCTCTTTAGAGCAACAACCTCACAACAAGAACATAATTTTGCTACTCCCAAATGGTGTTGCTTTGGAGAGGTTGCACTTTATTTTCAAAAATTATTAATGAATGACATTTAACCCAGTGAAATGACATTTAACCCAGTGAAATGACATTTAACCCAGTGAAATGACATTTAACCCAATGAAATGACATTTAACCCAGTGAAATGACATTTAACCCAATGAAATGACATTTAACCCAGTGAAATGACATTTAACCCAATGAAATGATATTTAACCCAGTGAAATGACATTTAACCCAATGAAATGACATTTAACCCAGTGAAATGACATTTAACCCAGTGAAATGAAAACATAATGATATTCAAATCTCTAACGAATTTCTTTGATTCAGAAAAAATGTTAACTCTGTGGTTTCTTCTTTCAGCTGTCTTGACAATGCAGATATTTGTGAGTCGTCTCCGTGTAATGCTACCGGTACCGTTTTTCCGAATGGTTGTATGGATGTCAGCTGGGACAGCAATTTACGTTACCGTTGCAACTGTAAACCCGGTTATACCGGACAGGATTGTGAAATAGAAATAGGTTTGATCTTAATGCCAATTAATCCATATATACATGCAATTGGTTAACTACAGTAAAACCTCGTTATCTCGAAGAGTCATCGGACCAGACTTTTTGCTCGAGATAAACCTGGTGCTCGTAATAAACGGATTTTGTTCATTGAATGAAAATAGGCTATGTATCATGCAAGTTAATGGGCATATTTACAGTAATAATAAGAAATGCTTACGTAAAATTTACACCATGATGTATAAGTTGAAAAAAATATGTTCGTTGAATCTATAAAATATGCATTGATTGCTTGAATAAAGTTCTATATCCATAAATATGGTCGAGCGTTTTCAACTAAGCAATACCATGTCCGAAAATCATGTTATTGACATAGGGTGAAACCTACTAATGACACAACGTGAAAGTTACGTATGTCAATGTCACATACGTCTGAAATTAAAAGAAAATGAGCCTTTAAGTAGATTACTCAAAATGTATTTTGCGCTATTTTTTCTGTGTAATAACTATGTTTTGTTGTTTAGTATCTGATTCTCAATCTTCTAATTAAGTGCTCAAAATTAATATCTCGTAATTAAATTCTCACAATAAATTAACTTCTAAAACTTTGATATTAGAAACTGGACTGCAAACTTGCAACAAACAAATCAAGCTTCATTGTTATTTTAAGTCACGAGTACATTGTCCAATTTTAACGAGGTGTGAAAAACAAAGTACTCGATTAAGATTTGTTCTTTTGTTGACCAATTTAAACGAAAAAAACGTGTTCGCTGGTCTACATGCAGGTGTGAACGATATCCAACATGACACTCCACGAGATAATTATGGTACGCTTAAAATTAAGTCAAGGGACTGTGACATGTGCTCGAGATATCGAGATAACGATGCTCGTAATAAACATGGAAATTCAAGTGTCGGGACTTCATGATTTCCTCGAGATAAGTCTAGTGCTCGTAATATTGATGCTCGTAATAACAAAGTTTTACTGTAGTCCCCGTTCCGTGTTACAGTGCAGGTCTATATAAATCCAGCTTCCATGAGTACTTTCAGTACTTTGATTTTTTTCTATCCCTTCATATTTTCAAAGGTCATGAGTTCCATTCTCAGCTAGGCCTTTCAAATTTCTAACGGATGCTTTTTCAAGGTCCCCATCCCAAATACCGAGCCAATTACTATGTCTAGAAAATCATTCAAAAAAAGGCGAGGTGTGTACCTGTGCTTTACACTGCACTATAGAGAACCAGGAAAAGCAATTTGAAAAAATAGGGATATTGATGCTCAGGTCTTCTGTATTTTTTTATCTCACCTCTGTCTGGGGCAGCTCTGAATGTCCATAGCTGTCAAATGGACCATGAAGCATCAGATAAATAAATAAATGATATGATCATGTGACTTCCAACTATTACAGTAAAACCTGTGTTAGCGGCCACCATCGAATAAAGGCCACCTGTCGATAAACTAAAAGCCACACAATATCATTCCCAAGGGTGGCCGCTAACACAGGTTTGACTGTATTTTTTATTGTTGACTGTTTTAATATATTACTTTTGTAGATGAGTGTGAATATTCACCTTGCGTTAATGGTGGTGTTTGTCAGGACCGTATTAATGGGTTCTTTTGCAACTGTCCTACTGGATACTCAGGCAATCAGTGTCAGACGAGAAATAATGTCTGTAATGTAAACTGTGGCAACTCAGATGACACTCAGGCTATGTGTGTGGACGTTCATAAGATTGACAGATATATGTGCCTATGCAATGAAGGATATTCGTACGGTACGTGATCAATCAATGGATTTGAATAGATTTCTGCGATACTTTCAAAGATTTTTTTTAACGTCTTTTTGAGATATAAACAGGGAACTATTGAGTTTATTTATAATATTTCAATAAGATTATTTATTGTATTGTTAATGTGTTTCCTTGGTAACCTGATAATAGACTGACATTGGTAAAATTCACAAAGAAAAATGCTTAGGTCTTCAAGAGTGAAAACGTTTTAGGTCTTCAAGAGTGAAAAGCTCTCTATTGAATATTTTTGTCAGTGTGAGCAAGTTCAGATTAGAGAGATTTGTCTGTTCGAAACTCATTATATCGAAGTTTAGGGAGCTTGGCAAAGTTGTTCAATATAAACGGAAACTTGATACATAAATAATCGAAGAATTAAGCTGACTGTGTTCACATTCCTAAGAGAGATTGTCATAGTGTCATAACAATCATTTAATCATGTTATTTTGTGTATGGGATAGGAGCAGAACATGGCATTTATACTTTCCATGTAATTGTTTTTGCGACTAGTGACAAATATGTAAGAAATCACAAATAAACAAAAAATTACAAACATAATTCATGCGAATTGATCATATAATTGCAAGTGTTGATAATGTCCGAATACCAGTAATTGTAAATATCTTTTTAGGAGCTTAATACAATATAACTGATCAGGTGAGACATAATTAGGTATTTGTTTGAGAAAAAAGGTGCAAAAATTTTCTTTGTTAGTTGGCGACCTAATTGGTTCAACATAGATGCATGGTCACTTTATAGTTGAAAAGTTATACTTTGGACCGAAAATCTACTGCGATGTACGAAAACGTTAAGAACAAATTCAAAATATGTGTATCTTATTTATATGTAAAAAGAAGGTATAAAGTTTTGGAATTTACCTTCTCTTTGATACATTTTAGCGGAATTTCGATATTAGCAAGTTTGATATAATGAGTTTTAACTATATTGAATCAAGGTTGTGAAAATTAAAGGTTAGGAGTGGAATGTGCGGAGTTAGTGTTTGTAAATTTAAGTTTTACAGGCAATTTATTACACTGTATCTAATTCTTTTCTTCAGATAACGAGGGCTTTGCCGAGTACCATGTACGCTTGAATACCGCTCCTGAAGCACTATCCAGTACACAGTCTATTACTGGCATTGATACTAACGAAGAATGTAGAGATTATTGTACTGGCCAATTATCATGCAGAGCGTATAGTTTTACCTCTCTCAAATGCTATATATGGAATATCATCCCTAGTGATGAGGCTATGCTAACTGTCAACTATCATTTATATATCAAGAGTGTCAAATATCCTGATGGTAAGCTATTTTTAGATCAGCTGTTATCCAAGAAAAGTCAAGCTATTGTGATCACTGCATCATTTTAATGTAGCTCATAACTTAAATTAGAAACTATAAAAAAAAAATAAAAATAAAAAAATTAAAAAAAAAATTAAAAAAAGTGATAGCCTCATGAAACATGAAACTTAAATTAGAAACTATAAAAAAAAAAAAAATTAAAAAAAAAAAAAAAAGTGGTAGCCTCATGAAACATATAGGTGGATGGATCTCACTGAGACAGTGCATGAGCAAAATTTTAAGAATTTCAGCAACACTTGCTGCACTCTCGATTATGATGAAAATTATGGTTCCTGGGGTTTGCCTGTAATTCTATATACCAGTATCTTAAGGGTTTATCAAATGGAACAGTTATTATCAGAATTGATCAAAATTCATTTATAGTAAAAGATAATAACAGACCATGTGATTTGTACGTGAAAAGGTAAAAAAATGAGACAGTGGACATACTGTTCCTGAGGTAAAATCTATAGTCAAAAGTTGCCAGATTTTTTTTTAGTGTAGATCAGGTAACCATAAGCGAACAATTTTAAGTCTGAATACTAAAAAATGATTTTATTCGTTCAAATCACCGACAGCTATGAGATGTAACTTTGTGTTACCCTTGATTATTAAAATATTTGTTTTCAGATGATTTTTGGTCTATGCGGTATGATTTGACTTCAAACTCTGTACTAGGAATGGTCATTGACTTAGGAACTGTAAGTTGATTGTTCAAGATCCTGAAATTGACTGTACTGTGTCATGATCAAATGGGTACCTGTATCGCAATTTACAACAATTTCTCAAGTGATACATTTGATGGAATTTATTATTAATTTTTTTATGCATTTGGTATAATTATTGTTGGATTAATAAAGCATTTTTGCTCAATAATGTTTTTTTTGGGGGGGGTAATTTGAGGTTTCCTAAATTTGTTAATAGATCAAACTATAGAATATAATCATAATAAATCAATGTAAAATTAATACATGTTGACAATGGGTTCCATTGCTTCAGCTTATCTGATCCTATATATCCTCATACTGTGATCATTACGATCTAAGAAATGCTTTGTTAATTGTTTTTCTTTTAGCTTGATGTCGAGGTCTGTGGTGGCACTGAATATTTGGATACGAGGTGTTGCAGGACTGGGCAAGAATGTGATGTTGATAATGCCCTTTGTGACTTCAACGTTTTCTCAAACAATGCTGATTATGATATACAGTTCAAATGTTCTGTGAACAGAGGTTTGTTAAGTTTTATTCTTATCCCATTTAACGTTCTCACTATGATTTGAAACACTCATCATCTAGGGTATTGTTTTATAGACGTATCATAGTTGTTCTGTTGATAATGTTTTGGTGGAAATCATTGATCTGCATTTAAAGATTCATAATTTGACATTGAACATCTACTATATAAGTGACAACCCCAAATCCACAGAGGTCTAATCTCTTAATTGTTTTATTGCCCCTAATCAGATTAATCCTGTCTTTTCACGGTCAGCTAAGTGTCTGTAGATTTGACACCTAGTCATATAAAAAAGGGTCACCAATTTCATTGATTCTTAGAGATAATTAGTTTATGGATAACTTTCTGTTGTTTTTATAAGCATTTTATGTAATTAATTAATGTTATCCTTTAATGTTACCAGATTATGTAAGAAGTCTTTATACATTAAAAATGCAACTAAATGCCTTATCTTTCTAAATCAAATCATTCTATTTATAAATACATGCGATTATTTTTTACAATATTCTTTAAAATAAGTCGCAATAAAAACTATTTTTATACCAGAACTGCTTGGGAAAATATATTGGTTAGAAATACTTAATTTTACCTGTTGTGTTAAAATATGTTTCTATTAATTTCACAAAATGGACTGTTTAATTTATTTATCAAAATCATCCAGACCTAACTAATTGGTGTGAGCAGAGACATAGGTCTCTGGTGTGAGACACAAATATTTGCAAATGTGTTTTGCAGCGAAGACCATTTATTTGACTAATTAATTTCTTTAATCATATTGAATAAGCTTTTTTATTCTTAATATTTTGCATTTAATATAAACATGTTTTTTGTTTAAAAAAAGACCATTTATATTATTGATTAAACATCGAATCAATTTAAGTATCTATACAGCAGCTATATATTAGCCATTATAGTAACTGACTATGTAATTAGAAGCTAGTCTATCAATGACCCTGTCTGTTTTATTGGCCCACCTAGTGTGGAATATACAGGACTGCTGGGTCTTTAAAGTCACATGCCTCACATTCTAGGTTCAGTGTCTTTATTTCAGAATTGTCATGACTCTGTGTTAATTAAAAAAAAAAAAAAAAAAAAAAAATTCTGACTAATTTGATGCCTTTGTTTGTACATGATTACTTTTTTTTTGACAGTATTCAATCAAAATAGATGTACTAGAAAAGTTGATTATTGCACTGACTCTCCATGTCAGAATGGTGGCGTCTGCGAAAATGTATTTCAAGGACATCGTTGCAATTGTCCAAATGGATACACTGGTTTGAATTGTCAAACAAATATCAACGAGTGTGCTGGTAATCCTTGTCAATTTGGCACTTGTACAGATGAGGTAGGAACCTACAGGTGTACCTGCGATTATGGATATGAAGGTATTATACTGTTGTTTTATGTTTAATTCATTGCTTTTATTAGTGAGCTTTTCCACTCATTTAAATACACAAAAATGTTTGAAAATCCACAAATTTATATACCCACAAAATTCATTACTGAGTTATGAAAATCCACGAAATTTGGTACCAACAAAATTAAATGCAACTACAGTAATACAGTGCCATTAAAGCAGATTTTGTGGACAGGTATTCAGATAGTCTACAGTAGTATGACCAAAAATTCGTAGTTGTATAATGTTCTGCTAACACGCCTGTAAACTCACTATGCTAAAACTATTATAAGTTCTGTTTTAAAAAGGTAAGCCCAGCTTAATACTGTACATTTTTCTGACATACCAGCCAAATGCTTCAAAAATGTCATTATTACAAAAAAAGTATAGCCCAATTGTTATTATGTCTATGATAGTTACCTTAGATACTTCAAATTTATTTTACGACACATTTTTACATCCATTGCTTTGTTCTTATTAGGATTTAATTGCAACAGCCCCATTGACTTCTGTGAACCAGATACATGCAATTCACAAGGGCGTTGTTTCTCCATCAATGGAGTTGGATTTGAATGTTCATGTTTTCCTGGATACACCGGTGCCAGATGTGAGGTAATGACACTTTGATCTTGTTACTCTATGAAATATCAGAAGCATTTGTGTCGAAATATATTATATCGCCTATTATTGTAGAACATGAGATATTAGTATATTTGGGTATACTCCAGTGTATAGTATGGCCAATGTATCCTTGGAATCAAAATAATGAACAGCTTTGTACAGTGGGAAAATCGTTTATATTGATTCTGATTATATATAAATTTGAGTCTTCTTTATTGTTGTTAATACTTTTCATGGCTAATTCACTTTTGAAGACAAATGCAATTTATAAAATATGTCTCAAAGTTTGACTAGGATCACTTGCAATATTGCTTTTATTGATTGCATCATTTACACTACAACTAATTTGATTACAGTTTGATCATTCAAGCATCATAATTATGTCAGTGTAAAACAAAACTCAAGGTCTATAATCATGTGACATATTATTTTGATACCACAGGGTTGCGAAAAATGGCTTCAAACTAGTAGGCACCGCAATGTTAGGTACAATGTTAATCCAAAGTAAAATGAAAAAATATTTTAGCAGGTGACTATGAAAATAGCTGAAATGATAATAAGATGGATGAAAGACTCACAATTCAGAAATAAACTCCAATTTTATGGTGTTGTAATCTCTTATGTTCTCTGTTCTAAGTTTCATAATGGTGTTTCAGGATCAGATTCAGTTCTGCGACAGTAATCCATGTATACATGGAACTTGCCAACATATCTTCAATGGTTACCAATGTGAGTGTGACAATGGTTGGGAAGGTACAAATTGTGACAGCGTGAAAAACTATTGTATGTTTCCGCAAACAGGAGACCGTTTATGCGAAGCAACGTGTCAAAGCATATTTCAGGACTATTACTGCAGGTAAGTCTGGCTTTTTTTTGTCTTTATGTTTTGTAAGTTTTATACCCTTTTTTGTTGGAGCGATGGTCCAGTGGTAGGTCGCTTGCTTTGAGAACCTAAGGTCCCTGGTTCAAATCCTGCTCGGACCATCGGAATGTTTCTGAGCAAAAAATTCATCCCACGTTTGCTCCTCTCCACCCAGGTGTTTAAATGGGTACCTGTGAGGGAAATAAGTCAATGTTCCGTACGTTAACGGACAACCTATAACCCAGTGATTGGAGGGGGGGGGGGGACTTATGAAAGTTGGTTGAATATGTATATAATTTCAGTCTATAAACCTATCCTTTACCTTTTACCTTAAAGTTTAAGTGGAAGGTCATAGAATGATTTGGAGTTATTGATCAATGTGATGATTTAGTGTGGACATTAAGGACTATGACAGTTCAAGGGCTCAGCGCAACACCATCGTAACTTTTTCTTATTTCAATTTGAGTTACAACACTCTTGCATTGAACCCTCTATTATTGTACTAAGATCTATATTTTTTCAACTTCAGCTGCCCTGCAAACACATATGGAAGGAATTGTCAAAACCAACCCAATCCATGTATTAATTACAATAAATGTTTAAATGGTGGTAGTTGTTCATACAACAATACTATGATGTGTGACTGTCCTGCATGTAAGTACATGTTGTTGTTTATTGTATGTTCCATGATAAATACCTTTCATGGTATAACATAATTTGTAGGGCTGAGTATCGATAAAAATCATTGATACGATATTTGTATCGGTACAGAATGATCGATATCCGATATACCATTTGATGTTCTATATTGAAATAAAATCAGAAATACTGAAAAACATTGACTGTACTGGCACAGGTACTTGACACAAACTAAAATTTTGGCTGCATAGGCTACTTATATACTTAATATTAATGGAAGGTACCTAACGTTTATTCAGCAGGCATGCCAAACACTCATGCTGAACTGCAATAAAAAGTATTTTCTTCTTGTGGTTGACAGCAGGTAGGTTTTATATGTGTCACAACTTTTTATTTGACGAAAATTCACAAAACACTGTCCAAAACATGTTTTTAAAATTATTTTTTGTTTTGATCGATATTTGTTCGATACTTTAACGTTCGATACGATATATCAGCTGAACCCTATATACCGGTATTTGATAAGATATGTGTATAAGATATGATATAAGGTATGTACTCAGCCCTAATAATTTGTATGCATAACTGATTTTTAGCTTGGCTTGTTTTGAAGAAAAAGTTGAGCTATTGTGATTACGGCATTATCTGCATTGCCTGTGTCTGTGCAAAAACTTTAATGTAGCTCTTAACTCAGAAACTGTAAGAGGTAGCAACATGAAACTTCATAGGTGGATAGATTTCACTGAGGCAGTGAGTTAGGTCTGCATCAGAATTCATGCACACAGAGCGAGTGATGACCATGTTATGCTCAACCAGTGTTCAGTTTCCAAACAGTAGAGCTATGATGTTAAGAAAGAGACCTATCTCTGATTTTCAGGGTACACAGGGGTTGGTTGTCAGATTTTGGTAGACCATTGTGGTGAGACAAACAACTGTATGCATGGTTCAGTGTGTCGGCTTACCGAAACATCTTATGAATGTATATGCTCTGAAGGTAAGCTAATTAAAAAATCATTATACAGTGAAACTTCTCCAAAGCAACACCCTTTGGGAGCAGGAAATCTATGTTGTTCTTGAGAGGTTGTTGCTATAGATAATTGTGTTAGATTAAAAGTTTTGTGATTAATGTATTTTCTTTTTACATTATTGCTTGATGTTTACATTTCGAGGGCTCAGCGCAAAACTGTCGTAACTTGTTCTTATTTCAATATGAGTTACGACACTGTTGCGTTGAACCCTCGATTTGTATTTTTACATGAGAACTAGTCAAACCAGTAAGTGCCTCCACCTCTAAATGGTGGCCTCACTGGGAATGAAGTTCATTCTTTAAAAAAAAAACATTATTTATTATTTGGAATAAAATGACCGTCAACTAAAGGACATGACTTCATACCAATAAAGACCACATTTTGTCTTTCCCATTTTGTTCATCCAGAGAGGTTAAAATGAATGTTAATTTGTGTAGTGGGAAAAAGTCATTCTGTTGTTGAAGGGAGGTTGTTGCTCAAGATAGGGCCACTCTGGAGAGGCTGTACTGTATTTAATTAGATACTTCTGAATCTTCTGATTTTGTATTTAATATATCATTCAGGCTATGAGGGTATGAACTGTGAAACAAAGATCAACTACTGTGCGGGTAACCCTTGTCCAGGTAGAACATGCGTTAACTTGCGAAACGGATATGAATGCAAATGCAATCTAGGACGTACCGGGGAGAGCTGTAACAGAGGTAATATGTTTTATTAAGCATATAATTTTTACCGCATACAATCCTTTAATCTTCGAGAAGAATATTTTTTGTAATGGTGAAGGCTGACGTTATTGCGGTTGATATATAGCTGAATTTGTGGAGCATTAGTGTTATTGACTCTGGGCTTACAAGGTCAAAGCCTGGGCACAGCACATACTCTTCCTGGTAATTTTGTCTAAGGTGATTTGTCCTCCATCTTTGATCATTTGTGTGGAGAAGTAGGCACTTTATTATTTGCAGATCTAGAACAAGTTTAGTACTGATTAGGGCTGAGTATCGATAAAAATTATCGATATGATATTTGTATCGATACATAATGATCGATATCCGATATATCATTAGATGTTCTATACATATGAAATAAAACAGAATTGGTGAAAAACATTGACTATATTGACACAGGTACTTGACACACAATCAAATATACGTGAACCGGTACTCAGCCCTAGTACTGATACACCAATCCTGCCTCTGTGGTCATGTAGTTAGGGTCGTTGACTTAACTGTAACCTCTCATTGATTGAGGGTTGTGAATTCGAGCCCAGCTACCAACAATGTATCTTTATGTGAGAAAGTTGGCATTTGCTCACAGAGGATGGGAGTTTAGTACTGGTTCTTACCAGGAAATGTGGTTAGGTGAACTGTCCATATCATGTGACATTGTCTGTTGAAAAGGGGTGTAAAACTTAACAAACTTGACAAACAAACAAAATGGTACTGATACAGACATCTTGCACCCTGGTGTTGGAATTTATTCTACCAGTAATTTTGTTGAACTTCTCAAACATTGGAGAGAATCTTCTAAGACCTATGTCTTGTCTGTAGATTATATTCTATAGGTGAAGATGATTCTAGGGATTTTCTTTATCTGAAGGGAGTTTTATCTGCAGGGGATTTTGATATCAGTCTTGTAATACTGGGACTTATTTAACCGATGGCATTTTATGTTTTCACAGAGGCTGACTTTAACTATGACTTGTATTTCCACCATCCATATGGGTATGGATTTGCTTGGATTCCGTACTATGTAGAAGTTGATGCTGATGGCGATGGCCTTTCAATTGTGGCCTGGGTTCGTTATGCTACAAATGGTGGTACTGGTGTATATATGTCAATATTCAATGGGTAAGTTTTTGTGGATAGGTTGAAAAATTTGCCTATAATTATATACATGTAATCAGGAATTCTTTTTAGTATAATGTCCTGGGTCCGTATTCACAAAGCATCTTAAGATTTTCTTTAACTTAAGTCGAAATTTTTACTTAAGTGTAAATTGTTCTCATGGTAAAATTTTGTAAACCAGACATCAAAAGTGTGAAAATGAATTATCATTTACATAATTGGCATCTTTAGAACAAAAATAAAATCATATTATTGTGATTTCCTCCTTTATATTAGTACAAAAGAGTTAAGGAAAAAGTTGAATTTAAGGAAAAATATAACTTAATTTAAAAAATTACTTAAGATGCTTCGTGAATACCGGCCCTGAGTTCAAGGTTGTAAAACTTGGGATTGGTGTCTGAGCTCAAATTAGTGATTGTAATCCATTAATCAGAAGCAAAAGTCAGTGATTAATCGATTAAAACTGATTAGATAAGAAATTACTAAAATTTTACTCTTTGACATCCCTTAAACCAAATGAATAACACAAAGTAAATTGAAAAAGTTAATGCTTCAAATTTATTTAGATGTTCTAATAAAATAACATAAAAATTAGTTAAAAGATATGATGAACTGGAATTACGCTGCATTTACAGAAGCAGTTTGAATGGTGCATTGTGTTCAAATAACACACATAATCATTAAGATATGTACTACTGGTGAATGGCAGAAGGGAGTTTCATGTTAGACTCTTTACCTCTGTCTGCCAGAAAATATTGATCGTGTAAAAACTAAATATTTCTTACTTTGAACTGTTTGGTAAACATTTATTTAGAAAAAAAATACTATTGGATAGGAACAAAGTACCGCACCTTCCTGTTGAAACCTTGGATAAATGTTTTCTTTCTTTATTTGGCAGAGATGGATTGGAAGATGCTATGAGGTTGATGGAATTTCATGAGAATGGCCTAACTGTTTATGAACAGACTAGTCTCCCTAAAACCGTTCCGTTTACCAGAAATGCTGTTATCAATGACGGAAACTGGCATCATATAGTTGTGAATCATAACTTCACCACCAACGTTGTGACCCTTCATTCAGATACTGTAAGAGGGGAAGTAACACAGCAGCTGATGTTACCAACTAACCCGCTTAAGTAATGAAACATTTGTTATTTTACACTTTTCTTGTTATCTACAAGTTTATGGGGCCACTGTGATCGAGTGGTCATGGTGTCTGAATGTTTATCATCAGCCCCTCATTGCTGTAAATTCGAACCCCACTGGGACTTATTTTACGTATGAGGAAGGTGTCCATTTACCGTAACTTATGAAAGGTCTGCGGTTTTACCAAGAAGTTTACATGGGGACTGTCCCCCCTCATAAAACTGATAAAATCAATGTGACATTAAACTTTAGTAAAAAAAAAGTTTAGCGTTTATCAAATGATCAAACGCACGCATAAAGTAACTATCATAATTATAGTGTGAAAAACTAGTCTTGGATGCGATATCATTTGACTGCAACTTTAAATTTATTGTAAAAGTTAATACTTTGACTGGTTAAAAATCTTCAAGAGAACCCAGTTTGTGAGCCCGAAAATTGACATTGCTGACTTCTTTTTCCATCAGGTTTGGCATCTAAATAAAACAAAATATGTTCTATTGATTCAATATATGTCTTACATTCAAAATACATTTCCATTTTTAGACTTTGGGTTGTTCTGGGGTGTGAATTTGAGAACGAAAATCACCAATGTGAAAAGGATGGGAACAATTTCCATGGTTACCTGAGTCGGGTGAATTTCTATAGTCGAGAACTTACCTTCAACGGTAACCCAGTCGGAGAAATATCAACGAACCATGCGTTCCATGATTCTGTGTTTAGTGATATAATCCTGATGTGGAACGGTTATCAACTAGAGACAGGTGTTACACAAATATTTGGGTCTGAAGCCTACAGTGTGCCATGCAGTCAACAGAATAGAAATCCTGCGTGTAATCTTTATAGTGGTGAGTGAGAAACTGTTAAACCTTTTGTTAATAGTTCATGTGTTTTTAGCCCGCCTGATTCATCCGGTGAGCTTTTAGGATCGTCGAATGTCCGGCATCCGTCGTACGTCCACAATTAGTTTACACTCTAGCAACCGCAGCTCTTAATGAATCATGATTAAACTTGCTAACAATGTACATGGCTACAATGTCTCAGCTAAGTTTATGGGCAAAATCGGACAATAACTTTTAGAGTTATGGGCCCTTGAATTACAAAATTTGCTGTATTTAGCTTGTTTACACTCTAGCGCCTTCATTTATTCACCAATCCTAATAATATTTTCAGTAAATGTGTATAACCAAACGATCTTGGACAAGTCTGATTATGGGCAGAATCAGACATGAACTGCAAGAGTTATGGGCCCTTGACTTTGAAAATTTGCTATATTTTAGCTTGTTTACACTCTAGCACCTTCATATGACAGATCCTAATAATATTTTCAGTAAATGTGTATAACCAAACGATCTTAGACAAGTTTAATTATGGGCGGAATCGGACCACATCTTCAAGAGTTATGGGCCCTTGGATTAGAAAATTTGCTATGTTTAGCTTGTTTAACAGTTTTATACCTTCATTGTTGGTTTTGATCTCAAAATCTATGTAAAAATGAGTTTTACGCGATGGAAACTATATTACCTGGTCATTAATTATTGGCCATTGTTCTCTGGTGAGCGATAAAGGGCCATCTTGGCCCTCTTGTTTTATGAAAAAGTCGAGCTATTGTGATCATAATGTAGATCGCAACTCAGAAGCTACAAAAGGTAGCAACATGATTTAAATAATGTGGATAGATCTCAGTGAGGAGGTGACCAGATGAGTGTTGGTACTGCTAGTGACATTCTTGTTCTTTCACTAAAAGTTGTGCTTTTTTTAGTGAATTACTGTGGAATCATTCATTTTCGTTGGGGATTTAATTTCGTGGATTTCGTGGGTCGGCACATCAACGAAATCAAATCCCAACAAATTTAAATGCAGAGATAAGGCTTTATTTCAGAAATCAAAATCCACGAATTTATGTCCCCACGAAAAAGCCATTTTAGTAGAAACCACGAAAATTGAGCGCAACGAAAATAAATGAAAATACAGTATGCATTTGAACTGATAGAATAAGAGTACCCTGTAAATTACTTTTGAAAAATTAGGTCATTGATACCATTGTGTTTTTTTTAAAAAAGATTTCACATGCATTATTATAAAGCATTTGGTGTGTATTACTTAGTCATACTGTTTCTTTCAAAATGATAATTGTCATAGAATATACCCCCATCAACTGATGACATATTCAATAGAAAGACGTTCACTCTTAAGTTTCAGTGAATGCACACTGCCTTTACAAAATGTAAAATTATAAAACCATAGGGATGAATGATTTGATTATTTTTGCTTTGGTTATACAATTATATATGTCACAGAATGAGACTAATACTAATTCCAGGCTGTATATATCATAAATACTTCAGGTTGCACACCTGTATAAGTGTATTTTTTCCCCTCCTAGGATTTTTTTGTCAATATGACTTATGATAGGCTGGAAATCTTATATCAGTAAGCGCAATTATGGAATTTCACATTGCCATGTCTTTGTCTTATAATTATGATAATTTTGGTCAAATTCTAACATTTCTTGTTAGATTTTTATATGCCAGTTTGAAAAATGGGTTGTATATGGGAATTAACACCTGTGGGGGGCGGGTTGGCGGGTGGCGCCCACAACAGTGTCCGCTCTCTAATTCAGCCAGTTTTATTCAGATCCTCCCCAAACTTCATGGAAATGTTTATGGCCACGAGATCTCGGTCAAGTTCGATAACCAGGCCCAGGCACTTCAGAGTTATGGCCCTTGATGGCCTTATTTTGTGACCTGCCACTCTTGTTCTTGAAAGGATTGGGTTAGAATCTTGATTGATCAAAGTGATTTCGAGGGTTCAGCGCAACACTGCCGTAACTTGTTCTTATTTCAATATGAGTTACGACACTGTTGCGCTGAGCCCTCGATTTGTACTTATTTAATATTTATTGGTCAATTCATTAATATACATGTTAAAATATTTTACTACAATATGATATTTTTATGCATTTCAGCCGCAAATCTCCCATCTGTTTCCTACTGCCCAGGCGATATTGATGTCTATTCAGAGGATCGTACTGTTACAGTGTCGTGGAATGAACCAACATTTGATAACGTTGTTGGAGGAACAGTCATAGGACCTAGATATTCATCAAGTAATTAATGATTACTGCATTTAAAATCAATTAATGATTACTGCATTTAAAATCAATTAATGATTACTGCATTTAAAATCAATTAATGATTACTGCATTTAAAATCATATGACAAATTGTTTCATAGTTTAAAGAAGACAAAATTAAAATCTTTGAGTTGAAATCATCTGATTTTTTCACCTAATGGCGGTATTCAGTTTATGAAAGATTCTACAAAACAATTAACGAAATCCAATTTGAGATCTAGGTGAGCATTAAAAATCAGTCTTCTGTGATGATGAGAGAAAGCGTATAATAGTATTGTTATTCAATTATTCAGTAAAAATGATAATATGACCCAAATTTGTGTGAAGATAAAATATTGCATTACATGGTTTATGTATCAATTACTAATGTAGTTTAAGTTTCAAAATGTGTTTTTTTGTAATACTTTGTATCAAATTACAATATATTTTTATTCATTTAAAAAAATGATTGTTTTCCGGCACCTTGAAATAATTATTTATTCAAATTGATGCAATAGCATAACTTAACGTTTATTTTGCTGCCTATGATTTTCTATCAAAACTTCATGAAAGTCCTCTCAGTCTTTTTACGTGTGACGGTAAATATTTTGAATGTGGTGTGAAGACAACAGAGGAGCCTCCGTAGTCAAGGATTTATGATCTCAGACTATTGATCACTAGTCTCTCAAAATTTCACAATAGTGGAAGCTGCTCAGCTAGCTTACGGATGCATGGGTCTTCCACTATCTCAGAATGACCTCATTTGTTGGTGCAACATTAAGTCCAAGTGAAAAATGATCACAGTGATAGTACAGCAAGTATATAGTAGGCATGGCTTATCATAGTAACAGTATGATTGCAAGTGAGGTATTTACATAACAATCATCTCTTTTGCAAGTTACCAGCTTTCCTGAGAAGTTATACAGACTAACCTGTGCGTGTGGCCACCTCTGAATAAAGGCCACCCTTGATTATTTAGGAAAGGCCCTTGATTATTTAGGAAAATGACCTCTGAATAAAGGCCACCCTTGATTATGTAGGAAAATGACCTCTAAATAAAGGCCACCCTTGATTATTTAGGAAAATGACCTCTAAATAAAGGCCATCCTTGATTATTTAGGAAAATGACCTCTAAATAAAGGCCATCCTTGATTATTTAGGAAAATGACCTCTGAATAAAGGTCACCCTTGATTATTTAGGAAAATGACCTCTGAATAAAGGCCACCCTTGATTATTTAGGAAAATGACCTCTGAATAAAGACCAATCATCTATATATCTCACACTATGTATTTCCCAAGGGTGGCCTTTGTTCACAGGTCTGAATGTATCTCTAAGTTATGAAATATTTGCATTTACTTCGAACTACTAACTCCTTAAAATTCATGCTGTATTACAGGTAGCACATTTGCATGGGGTACTTATGACATCACCTACGTGGTAGTCGATGGAAACGATAATCGTGCTTACTGTAGTTTCAAAATCTATGTTAGAGGTAGGTTAGTCTTATCACACTTACTGAGGTATTTTTTGTACAAGTTTGATTGTCTGAATAGGGCCTGCATGGTCGGGAGGTTAAGGTCAATGACTAGAAGCCACTAACCTCTCACTGCTGAGAGTTCAGATCCTGCTTAGGACCAAATTTCACATGTGAAAAAGATGTTCTGCTTGAAGAAGGAAGATAGGTACAGTACAACCAGAGCAACACCCTTAGGGAGCTGGAAATATTGACCGTTGTTAAGAGGTTGTCGCTATACAGAGGTTACATTTATAGTAAATGTCCACTTAGGGAAATTTTTAAGGTGTTGTTATAGAGAGGTTGTTGCTCTACAGAGGGCCGCTCTGGAGAAGTTGTACTGTAGTTTTACCCAGATGTATGCTTTGGGTCTCCAGAGCTTGGAAGTTACGAAATGACCCTGCCTATTCGTGTGACACTAAAATTAAGTGAAATTTAAGAAAGAAAAATACTACATCGGTATTAATACTGATCATTTATGTCCCATAGGTGGCATTAATCTATAAACTGATTTTTACAGCACTAAGATCATTGTTTGTACCATTGTGATTACATGTGTTTCAGCTTTCGATTGCGAGCTTCCACCTGCACCGTTCGGAGGAAATCAGAACTGTGATGTTGACAGTATGTCGGGACGTAAAGGATGCAGTTTGACTTGTCCCAATAGTGTCAGCACAGATTACATAACTGACCGAAAGAAACCAAACTTATTCACCTGTGGTCCATCCGGTACATGGAACTATGACAAACCATTCCAAAAGTTTAGATACCCAGCATGTGGAGGTAACGTGTTTCCATTGTATTCACTTATCGTTTGAAATAATTTTTGCTTCTAATCATATGATTATTACAGTTGAATTGCGATAGTCCGAAATGCAATTGTTGAAAAATGCAATAGTTCGAAATTGTTTGTCATTCCTGGCAAATTTCCTTCTGTTTTCTATATAGATTTAATGCGAAAGTTCAAAATGCGATATTACGAAAAATGCCAAAGTTTGAAATGAAATTGAAGTCCCCTGATACATTACACTATAATAAGACGCGAAAGTTTGAATTGACTGTACCCTGTTTTTCACACCTATTCAATTTATTTGATAGTTAGAAATAACTGATTTATCTTATCTAGCATTGTGAAACGTATCAGTGTTAAAAAGAAATCATTTGTCCATAAAACTGAAAATCTTTGTATTTTTTTTTTTTTACAACAGTTCTTTATTTGAAATTTATTGACACTGACTGGAAAAAATATGTATGACGATCATGATAATGTCTTTTGTAATACATGTATAATACATTTTGATTTCTCAACCTGCGGATACGTACTCAAACTTCTCAACACTTCGATTTTCTTGTAATCAGCAGTACAATCAACAATTAATTGTTGCTATTTAGAAACTTGCCTAGTTGTCTGGCTCAACATAATCCAGATTAGTTTTTAAAAGCATTTAATTAGTTTTAAAAGCATTTCAAAACTTTATTTAGAAAATTTGTAAACAAAAAGATACGAAAGTTTGAAAAGTTTGGCCGTTCCCGTGTCATTTTGAACTCACACGATTCAACTGTATTTATATTTAGTGAAGGGCAGTTGTGGTCCCTGACTAGTAATCACTAGCCCCTGTGGTCTCTGACTAATAATCACTAGCCCCTGTGGTCTCTGACTAGTAATCACTAGCCCCTGTGGTCTCTGACTAGTAACCACTAGCCCCTGTGGTCTCTGACTAGTAATCACTAGCCCCTGTGGTCTCTGACTAATAATCACTAGCCCCCCCCCACTACTGTGTGTTTGACTGCCCCTACCCCCCTATCCCTTGCAAGGAGGCTGTCCAGCTAGCTTACAGATGGTTGACGGTTCTATCCAGGTGTCCTCATAGGGTCTTCCCCCACTGTGAAAGCTTGAAAAGTTGCCAAAGACCCTGGTTGTTGGTGCGATGTTTAACACTAGAGGAAAACAATACTTTAATGATTTCTATGCCTGTACAGACGGAATTATGATTACCCTATCATAGATTGGTAAGTTTTAGTTAATATTCCTTTCTTTTTCTTCATTTCAGCTGTGCAACAACAATCACCATCCATGCGGGCATATATACGGTACACGTATAACATCCTATCAGCAGCTTGTATTGCAGGAAAGATCAATATCAACTCTCGTATACTTGAGGAATTGGTCAAGCTCAATACCCTGTACAGGCGTCCTTTCTGTCAGCAAGCTAGCTGTGCTGACGTCAATATCACTATCACATGTGATTATTTGCTACCGAATGGCCGCAAAAAACGGCAGTCAAATCCTCAAGATTATTTTGTGCTAGTAGAATTAGCTATTCTTGGTGCTGATCCAAGGTAAGTCCAGAAAAACCTGTTTACACTTGACTAAAGAAGTATAAACTCCACAAATGATGCTTGAAAAGTTGCCAAGAGACCCTGCTATTGTTGCGATTATAAACCCCTGCGAAATAGAAACAATTTTTATTTAAGTTGAATCATTCAACATTGTTTTGAAGTTGTTTAAACAAATGTTTTATTGCTTTCATTTTTTCTTTATTACATAACATTACATAGAATAGATTTGAAAAGTGATGTCCCACTTTTCGTCCCATTTCAGAACTGACATAACAAATGACGAAACTATAAGTCTCTATGAATTTTTAGTGCATCATATTGTTGATAATGGTGTGTTCAACTTTGGGGTAAGTACACTTATTTTGTCTTGCAAGTTTTCAGGGCTCCTTTCTTACAAACCTTGAAGGGAAATCTGTGTTCTGGGGAACCGGGAATGAGTTAGTTAAGCCCATTTTTCTAAAATGCTCATTCTGTTGATATATCAGGAATGATTCAAGTTTTACAAATTACTGTATAATTATCTTATATCTTAGAAGATTGTATGAATGTACATTGTCTTATCCGTCTGTCCGTATGAGGTTAAGGTGATTTTACTGTTTTGTTAAGCATGCCACTGAGGACGTATGAGTTTATCTAATGCATCATCTTTTTTGTTACTTGTATTATTCTTATTATTGTTGTCTTTAAAATATTGATAACAGATGTATTTTATTATAATCCAGAATGTAGATCCTGAACGTGGATGCATGAAGATTTTGTGCATACCTAAATGAACACTTTTTTGTCTACTGTATACATTGGAATTTCGGCGGTGGTTTAATGATGACTAATTTGGCAGTTGATAGGTTTCAGCCAATTTAAAGACGCCAATAATTCACACTGCAGATATATAACATTGTCAATAATAGTAAAACAAATAACACGTCTTAAGCTACAAATAATTTGTCAGTGGTTTGAAATATGCAAATATATGCAAATAAGTTATTCTTCTGTATACACATAAAATGGCATTATGTAATTGTCGTTATCAACAAGAAATACCAAGTAATGTGGACAAGGAAGCAAACTTCTACCATTTTGTCATTAAAAGCATATTACCTGTGAATAAAAGGTGCTAAACGTCAACTGTGTTTGCAATTTTTATAACAAACGGATATTATTAATGATGTATATTACAGTAAGAATAGGGCATTGTACAAGTAATAGGATGGCGTGAAAATGGTTACAAACAAAGAACATTTAGATGTACAGCAAATTAAAGTATAGGGTACATTAATAAAGATTTTTGCGGGTGACAGACAATGCATGGCAGATTTTCAAGTAATCACCAATTTTTGACCAATTTCTTGACCACCGCCAGTATTTAACTTTTCAAAAAGCGGCAAATTTTAGCCCTGCCAATTTAAAGACATATATGTTATTTTTTCAACATTCATTTTATACTTGTAGGATTCCTTTTCTGGTGCAAATGTAGAGATCCCTAATCTTTTCATTGAAACCACAAGTGTATGTCCAACTGGTCAAGTTTTACTCCAAGGATTCTGTGGTAGGTTTCCTTACACTTTATATGCTCTGTTGTATTTAAGAAATGATATGCATCGTTAATACAGTACAGTTCAGCCTCTGTAGAGCAACACCCTGTGGGAGCTGCAAATATTGGCCGTTGTTTAGCGGTTGTTGCTCTACAGAGGTTAAATTTATAGTAAATATCAGCTTAGGGAAATTTTGAAGTTGTTGTTATAGAGAGTTTGTTGCTCTACAGAGGGTCGCTCTGGAGAGGTTTTACTCTGTAGTAAAAAGAAACTTATCTGTAGTTCATTTGTTTATTACGGTCATACTCTGTATTTCCCGCTTAGTTGTCTTCATAGACAGGCTTTACTCTGTGTGAATTGTATAACATTATATTTATAACAGTAATGAATAAGATATTCTTAAATTGTTAAAGAATGAAATATTGTATGATTGCATAATATGTTCTTCTTTGTAAGATGTAGGGCACATGATGTGATAGTTTTATATACAGTCATACCTGCATGTGTTTGCAATCACATCCAAATAAAGGCCACCTAGTGAATTTTAAAAATTGCCATGGATTATTCAGAACAAAATGACATTCAAATAAAGGCTACCTATCTATAAAGGCCATTATTGTCTTTCCCAAGAGTGGCCTTTGATGGCAGATTTGTCTGTTTATTAAAACCTCAAAACTTTTTTAATCCCAGTTGAGTGTGGTCCAGGTAATTACTACACCATGGATAGTAAGGGAGTGGCTACATGTGATGATTGTCCCATTGGTGAATATCAGACGTCTGCTGGACAAACAAGTTGCAACAGTTGTAACCAAGGATTTACAACCGAGTTACCAGGAAATTACGAGGGCAGTTCTTGTAAAAGTAAGTAGCTTGCTTTATAATATTGAAAATGTTTCCTCTGTCAGAGAACAGGAAACATTATGATTATTATGATATTTTTTCTTTTCGTTTTTAGCTTGTCTGTTTTCCAAGAAAAATTTCAATCTATTGTGATCATTGCATCGTCTGCGTTGTACAAAGAATTTAATACAGCTCATAACTCGGAAACTATAAGAGGTATAGCAACATGAAACTTCATCGGTGGATAGATCTCACTGAGGCATTGAACAGACTAGCATTAGTTGCCACTGCTTGCAGAGCTCTTGGTTTTTAGCTCACCTGAGTATGTGGTGATCAGAGTGCTATCTATTAGTATCAATCAATATTGGACATCAACAACTGGGATTTTTAACGCTCTAGGGGTCACAGTTTTTATTGGATCTTCATCAAACTCGTTCAGAATGTTCGTCTCAATGATATCTTGGATAAGTTTGAACATGGGTCATCTAGGGTCAAAAATTGCGTCATGAGGTCAAATCTTAAGAAAACCTTGTTTATGCTGTAGATTTCATGGTTTTGATTGGATCTTCACCAAACCTAGTTATGAGTCATCTGGGATTGGACACAATTAAGGTCACCAGGTCAAATCACAGGAAAACATTGATATCAACAGACCTCATGACACAGGTTCAAAACAATGTTTTAATGAGTAAACAATTATTGTCATGTGAGAGATAAATTATAAGGCCCTCTTATGAACACTACGATTTTGATGAGTTTGATGGGGGCCACTGTGGTCAAATATTCATGGTCTCTGACTAGTAATCACTAGTTCCTCGCGTAGAGTTTGAATCCTTCATTGGACCAGATAAACTCATATGTCGAGGGTTCAACGCAACAGTGTCGTAACTCGTATTGAAATGAGAACAAGTTACTACAGTGTTGCGCCGAGCCCTCGTTGTGAGGGAACTGTTTAGCTAGCTTACTGAAGTTGGGTTGTTCTATGACTTGGGTCTTTCTTCAATTTCAAAGCTAAAAAGTGAAAAATAAACCAAACCTAGCTGTTGGAGTAGTTGAAAAAAGTTGGTTATTAATATCTGAAAATAAAGAAAAAACATATTCTTTGGTGTGTTTTTTTTTCCAACAGTGCTGCTTACATTAATTTTTTACTTTTATTGGTGTTCTGTTTATGTTCTCTAAGTCTTTAATTATCTTTTGAACATAATGTTGTATTATTGACAGTTTATACTAATGAATGGCTGTGAGTACTATTATGAAACGGTTTTAATTCCTGTTTATTGTTTGACAGGATCGTGCCCACGTGGTGAATACTTTGACAACACAGCCAATGCCTGCCTTGTCTGTCCCATTGGATACTATCAGGATGAAGTTGGACAATTTAGATGCAAATTCTGCGGTGCTGATTTTACAACCAAAAATGAAGGCTCAATTTCCTCCAACAACTGCTCAAGTAAATATCAACTAGAAATTCAGTCATTCATGAATGTTATAGATTTTATTGAATGAAAAGAAAATCTAAATACTGTGGAATCATTAATTTTTGTTGGGGATTTAATTTTGTGGATTTCGTGGGTTCGGCTCATCCATGGTCATTTTAGTAAAAGCCACGAAAAATAAATGAAAATACAGTAATTAATTGTTGACTTCCTACAATGAAAATAGGCCATGCTTTTCACTCCTTTAAAAAAAAAAAATCCTTTCTGTATTAATGAATATAAAGCAAAAATTAACTTGGGACTTCTACTTTTGTATAAAAAATGTAGTGTTATTCATAATCAATAGTTTAAAATGAATACACATACAACAATTCTGATAATCTTAAGAACAATAATATCACCGTTTTGGCATGGACAGAATATTTTTCAAGACATAAGTTATGATAGATGGACATTACATCATAATAATTTTAAGAAAATGTAACTGAAGTGGCGTGAAAGCATACAATAACGAAATGAAGATTAGCCATGAAAATAAATAAATTGTTACAGGTTATAAATTGATTAAAGTCAAAGATTCCTACAACACTTTCGGATTGTTGAAATGCAAATAAATCCTATAGTAATAATTGATATAGAATATGTTTCTTTTTAGTCTGTTTATTCAAATTCATAGGATTACGAGATAATCTTTGCTTGATTTGTTTTATTCTATAAGAATTAAAGATCTTGAGTATATGCATTTTGTAGTGATGATGTACTTTTTACTACACATGTATTTAAAAAATTGTTTGTTCTGATATAACTTGAGTATATGTTTAGAACTGGGAGGAGAGTGGTAAAAAAGAAAGCATAACTCTTGCACCCGGCCATGTGGTTATAAAACAACTTGAGCTCAGTCTCAGAGCTCTATTCCATTCTTGAAGTATAATGGATAAAAAGATAGAGCTTAATTATACCCTGCAAATGAAGTTTGAGCGTTGTATATTGGAGTTGGCGTTGGTTGGTTGGTCCGTCTGGCCGTCCGTTGTTTTGCATACGCAAGTTTGTGGAGCAAATTACTTCCACATTCATGAAGAGATTTCAATGAAACTTAAATATTATATTAAGGGAAATGTATGAATCCATTAGAACTGCAATCTTAAAACCCAAGTAAATTGAATTAAATCCTTTTTTTTTTTAATTCAATCCTTTATTTCTTCTTTTTAAGCATCTTGTGACCATGGATACCAGCTTAGTGGCTTTGGAACATGCGTGCCTTGTCCTATTGGGGAATACAGAAATGCATCCAACGATAGATCCTGTGTACCATGTCGATCAGGTTATATAACTGAAGGAATTGCCAGTAAATCTTCTGATGATTGTAGCATAGGTAAATAACATTCAGATTTCAGTGTTAATATTTAAACTAAATAAGATATATGAATAACAGAGCTATTTGGATAGAAGCATTTGACAGATACGTCCGCCATCTTGAAAAGGACCATTTTAACTTCTTTTTGACCATAAGCTTAAACATCGTAATAGCAAATTAATGTTCTTAATTTTAATGTGCTCAGTGCATGGAGGAATTGTCGTATTTGTTAGTCCCTATCTAGGTAATTAAGAGGACATTACCATAGGTATCAAAATGCCCCACTTGCCCTGCCCAATGTTTTTGCTTGAACACATTTTTTTTGTAGCTCATTCCTCCACAAAATCTATTGTGTGATAGCAAATATCAGAGGCTTAAAGGGGCCGCAGTACTGAGTGGTGAAAGGGGCCGCAGTATTGAGTGGTGAAAGGGGCCACAGTATTGAGTGGTGAAAGGGGCCACAGTATTGAGTGGTAAAAGGGGCCACTGTATTGAGTGGTGAAAGGGGCCACAGTATTGAGTGGTGAAAGGGGCCGCAGTATTGAGTGGTGAAAGGGGCAGCAGTATTGAGTGGTCAAAGGGGCCGCAGTATTGAGTGTCGAAAGGGGCCGCAGTATTGAGTGGTCAAAGGGGCCACAGTATTGAGTGGTGAAAGGAGCCCCAATATTGAGTGGTGAAAGGGGCCACAGTATTGAGTGGTGAAAGGGGCCCCAATATTGAGTGGTGAAAGGGGCCACAGTATTGAGTGGTCAAAGGGGCCACAGTATTGAGTGGTCAAAGGGGCCACAGTATTGAGTGGTCAAAAGGGCCACAGTATTGAGTGGTCATTTTCTCTGACTATAGTATACTCACTAGCCTTTATCGCTGTGTGTTCAAATCCTACTTGGGACCAAATTTCACACGTGAGGAAGCTGTCTGGTGTTACCCAGATGTGTAGAAAACATACAGCATCTTGTTAATGTATCATTTCAGTGGCTTGTTTGTCTGGATCATACAGAGATATAGATCAAAATGACTGTCTGCTATGTCCACTCAATTCCTACCAGCCTAACAAATGGCAGACTGAGTGTATTACATGCGGAGACGAAAGCCACTGGAGAACTGAATCTACCGGTTCATCCAATCAAACAGCTTGCAAGTGTAAGTTTAAATATGGCATTTGTTAATTCTTGAAGTAGATTAATTTCTTGGAGTTCAACTGATTGAAATATTGATAGATTGATCGAAGCAAATAAATGATAGAGTAATAAAGAATTTATTAAAGGGGGCCGGTTCACTCTTGATTGACAGAAAATAAAGAAATTTGTGTTTATTTTTTGCAGTGCTTAAAATTAGTAGATCTACAGATATAGTAAAACTTATGTTTGCAGTCACCTTCAAATAAAAGTCGCCCTGTGTGTATAGATACAGGCCATACTGTAATAAAAACTGTCAATAATTAATCTGAA
This sequence comes from Lutraria lutraria, assembly GCA_964023205.1. Classification (NCBI taxonomy): domain Eukaryota; kingdom Metazoa; phylum Mollusca; class Bivalvia; order Venerida; family Mactridae; genus Lutraria; species Lutraria lutraria. The sequence goes on from OZ026836.1 coordinate 32,872,797, forward strand.
AAAAAAACTGACCTTCAAATAAGGACCTTCAGTCAATAAAGGTCACATTTTGTCTTTACCAAGGATGACCTATGTTCACAGATCTTACTGTAATTAAATATATAATATAGCATCTTATGCTTATTAATGGCAGGTAAGCAGTCATGAGAGAAATTGATAGGAACATTATCTGCTTGTGTGTATGATATACCGATATGTTCATCATATTTCAGACTATTGTCCATCTGGATTTGAAGTGGCCTCTGTTGGTAATTGTGATATTTGTGAGATTGGTGCATACAAGGATAACAATGAAGATATTCAAGGATTTTGTACTCCATGTACCGGGAACTACAGAACTCCTACTGAAGGGTCCACATTGGCTAGAAATTGCTCAATCTGTAAGAACTAAATTCAATGTATATTCATTTATTTTTCATTCATTGACTGATATCATTTGTATTAAGTTATGTTTCACAAAAAAGCTTGCACTCTTATGCAATAAAATTAGTAAGTTTTTTTCTAGAGCTTTTCTTGAATACTGCATGATTAGTTCATTAAGTATGTATTACTAATTGTGAGGGGGTAAAATGTCATAAATTGTATTACAGATAAGTGTAATGTGGGATATTACCCAAATCAAGCCAATGATGACTGTCTACCATGTCCTCTTGGAACATACCAAGATGTTCCATACAGTACTGAATGTAAGATTTGTTCCAGCAGCACTCTGAGTACTAGACAAGTTGCATCCAACTCCTCATCTCAATGTGAAAGTAAGTGTGTATAAAAAAATTATATTGAAATATTTCAACTGATTTCTTTCTACTATGAATTTTATGTAAGCTTTTTTAAAAATAATATCTTTTTAGTGGCAGCCATATTTTCTATAGAGGAAGAACCATTGCCTGGTGTCTTAGCATTGATCACAACTGTTGATTTTTCTTGTGCAAATGGAATGATTTCTGTAAGAACAAAGATCCATGTCATTCCCTTGCCACAGGTAACTGTATCATGAATAGAACATAAAAATATGGAAAAAAAATATGAAAAAAAATTTTTTATTACTATATTAATAAATATTTTTTTTTTTTTTTCATATTTTTATAATCTATTCATGATACAGTTACCTGTGTCCCTTGCATGACAATGTTCAAAAATGATGATTTTCTCAATATGTAGAAAAGTTGCTGGCTTCTTGAGGAAGGGTAAGATAATTAATACTGGTCGGAATATAGTCCAAGAAAACAGGCTAGGGCGAACCTAACTAATTAACCTATTGGAATGAAAAATTAAGGGTTAAACTATCTGATAATTGTTTAGATACTTCACCATTCAAAAACAATTCTATATTGCATTAATTTCTCTGCTTTTCTGTTAGCTTATTGTCCATCTGGCGAAGAGAAAGTTGGAGATAATTGCGTAAGATGTCCAGTAGGAAAGTATAAGAATAATGACGATGGTTTATTTGGACTTTGCATATCCTGTAATCCATTGTTCACCACAGCAGATGACGGGTCAGATGAAGTATCGGATTGTAACATCAGTAAGTGCTTTGAAAATGGTTTGATAAGAAGTTTGACTGCTAATGGTTGATCACTACATGTAAAATCTCTTTATTATGAAGTTATGATATTGTATTTCAGTCTGCGAAATTAGCAGTTGTCCTGTTGTCTGGGACAACCAATTTTTAATTCGGACAACCAAAATTTTGGATCGGACAACCAAATTTTCATTAACAAATCGAAGAAAAGCTGCTAAAATTTCTGTTTCGGGCAACTACATTTCAAAACTTAATTTCACAGACTGGTATTTCCCTGCACAGAATTGAGGGTACTTTGTTATTATACCCACTTTCGAAGAAAAGGGGTTATATTGCTTTGTATAATTTATGTATCCGTCTGTTGGTTTGTCCATTGGTTTGCTTCTAACATTATTCGGGCTGTAGCTAGAGAACTATCTGGCTCCTCAGCATGTAAATGACCCCTGTATGTAGTTCAAAGGTCAAGGTCATACTTTCCATTTGGCCTTTTAGGGGGACATCTTTGTTTCACAAACACTTTTTTTTTTTGTATTATTTTCTGCAGTTAAGTGTTTGTATGTAATGATTAGCCAATTTCATTATTAGATTTTAGCATAATACAATAGTACTGGTAAACAGTATGATTTCTAATCCAATCCAAAAATGTGACAACTTTCCCCTTAAGGGGAATGTTCTAAAAATGAAAGATTATTTTCCAACTGGTATATTCAGATGTGACACACGCCATTTAATGTGATTCGCTTAATTTAGTAATGGTAACATATCTATCATGCCTATTTATAATATGTTTAACTGACATGCTTGTGCTGTTACAAATGACAATACAAAACTGTGTTAGTATAAATTTTTCCAAATTTCTGTACAAGAATGTGATGTTATTCAACAACATGGTACCTTCCCCAAAATTCATAAAAAAGTCCATGTCATCTACCATTTAATTAATCTGAGAACACAGTCTTTTACTTGTATTAAAATAAAGTTATAGGTACTGTAATACTGCAATAATATGACAACCTTTGGGACTCTATAAGAACAACGGATGCAGCCATGGTCCAGTGGTTAGTGCACAGTGGACTAGTAACCCCAGGATCTGTGTTTAAATCTGTTGTACCCATCTATGAAATTTTAAAAAATGAAATTGATTTTCTTCTTTCTGTTAAGAAGATACTAGCTCCTTATTGAAGGGTGTTTTAGTACTTGTCAGAATACTGTTCAGGAAAGCTGATTAGGTGAACCGGCAGCCATACAAGTATAACTGAAATATTGTTGTAAAGTTGTGTTCAACCCACTGAAACACTGAAACCAAATTAAGCAATAAAAACCTTACTACAAGTAAGTGTTATCTCCTTATCAAATTGTCATTAGGAGGGTAAAGGTATATTGAAGATCAGTCTGAAATTGAGAGATGGAAACTATTAAGGTGGTTAATACTGGTCGTGTTATTGAGGCTGCACTGTACATCATAATTTATTGCACTTTGTAGGAACATGTCCAAAAGGTACCAAGCGTAACCCTGATGACACTGGCTGTGATGCTTGTCCTATTGGCACATATCAGGCACTCGCTTATCAGACGTCTTGTGAACTCTGTCCAAGTTCACCAGAGCCTACAAGTACTAGGACTGTCAACTCAACCTCCCTCGATGATTGTGAAAGTAAGATAAAATATTTGTATAAAGAAGTAATTCACACTTTGCTTTGTATTTTATATTGTTTTGCAAGGAGTATGTCATGTATATTCTTTCCTTGATCTCATTTATTTGAGATGATCTGTTGTCTAATGGTAACAATCTGGACTACTGAACACAAGGTCATGGGATCAAATCTTGGCTCCGTCTTTTGATATTTAAGGGACGCTTTGTCACTGAACCAAGTACTATGAAGCCAGTATCGATGCTTTACACCCAGCATGATAAAGAACCGAGAAACACTATTGGATAAGAGTAGGGATATATATGCTTGATTCTCCAGTATCTTTCCCTTGTCCGGGGCAGCTCTGAAATGACCATAGATAGCTGTTAAATGAACAGTTAATCTACTGATGACTTTACTTATCTGCATGAATATTTATTTTGGAAAAACCTTCTGCACCTTCTCTGTACTAAAGAGTATGGAAAAGTAGAGCCGATTAATTTTCTAGTTACAGAAATCTAGCCATAAATCTCGTGATTAGTTTATTTTGTTCTTACAACATTTATAATTCTTTAATGATATAAATTTTGGTTTTCCGCAGCGTATTGTGATTCTGGTTATGAGAAAACTGGAAGTATTTGTAGGCCATGTGATATAGGAAAATATAAAGACAACAATGTGGATGGTCTGTTCGCTTCCTGCATGCTGTGTCCAACAAATCGTATTACAGATTCAATAGCCAGTACTTCTGAATCTGCCTGTAATGTTGGTAAGTGATTTTAGTCTCAAGTTCCCCAATCGAGCAATGGTAGTAAAACTGCTTCTTATGATGTGGGTATGTTTTCTAGACCAGGTTGTACTTACCAAGCAGATTATGTTTATGGTAAGAGGGATGAAAATAAGAAAGATCTAAGAGACTAGAAATTCAGAAACATACTTGTTTTTAATTGGACCCTAAAAAACACATTTTGATATGTTTAGGGATATGGTTAGTTTTTTAAAAAATCTGTTGAATATCGAGTTGGTCATATGACTGCACAGGTTGTTAAGTGGAACTTTACTTTTTATTGATAATGATCATTTGATTGGTTGATTGTCAGATTGGTTAATTAGACATTTTGTTTATTCTAAGCATGGATGGTTTTAAGTGTTACAATGCTGTAACAATTGTATATTGGTACCTTACCCAAAGGGGTCTTTGAGATTGCTGAAATCCCTTCCCCCAGACCAGAAAATCTTCACATGTGAGGAAACTGGCTAGACGTGCCGATGATTCTATGAAGGTCTAGTGGTAGGAAATTTGCCACATGACTCGGACTATTTGTGCAACATTAAACCCAAGAAAAAGAACATAAATCAGGCAGAAAAACTGATCATTCAATTTTAATTTTTCAGCAAACTGCTCAGCTGGCACCTATCGAGATGTAGATAGTGAAACTTGCACATATTGTGAGATTGGTTTTTACCAAGACAAGAAATGGCAGACTGAGTGTATACGGTGTGGGCCAGACAAAACAACTGAAAATCAGGGCTCAGATAGCCCTCTAGATTGTATTTGTAAGTAATAAACTAGGACCCCAGTGTATTGATGACCTCAGGATACCAGTAGCTCCATGATACCTGTGTGCATACCAGTAGCATTACAATAAACAGTGGCATTTTTACCACATGTTTTCTCAATAGCTTGATTAATATTGAGAATTTATTGCATTGATTTTTAAGTTGCTTAAATGATTTAAAATACTGCTGATTGATGAATTAATGATTTTGTTTATCGTAATCAACTAAATCTTGTTTATGTTCTAGTGGAATGTAGTCCCGGTTATGAAGACGTCGGAGGTCGGTGCCAGCAGTGTGGCATTGGTTATTACAAGGTTGAATCTGCAGCTGCAGCTTGTACCAAGTGTGGCGACGGTCTCATCACATCAGGCATTGGATCAACAGCAGAAAGTCAATGTAATATACGTAAGTACTAATTAGCCAACACTTTTTCCCTGCGCATGAATTTTTATGTGGACCTAAGTTAGATGATTATCTACATCTCCATGCATTTGTTAAACAAGATCTAGTTCCTGTTTCATGTTGCTGTGCATGTCTATGTAAGTTTCCATGAGTATTTTCAGTGCTTTTAATTTATCAACTTTTTCAATGTCTGCAGAGCAGCCCTCTTGAGCAACAACCTCCATTAAACAACAGTATGATTTTTCCCACTGCATGATTTTTAACTATTAATCTCTTTAGTGCAACAAACTCTCAACAACAATATAATTTTGCTACTTCCAAAGGGTGTTGCTTTGGAGGGGTTGTACTATATATAGAAATTGTGATATTGTTCAATCTATGTGCTATGAGGTTGTATATACAAATGTATATATTTATATCATAAGAGGGACACAAACCTTGTTCAGCAATCTAAATAATTCATGTTGTAGATATAGTGTTGTTTTTCATTCTTGAAGACTGCTTGTCATTTACTTGAAACCAATTTGTATTTTTGCTATGAAAGTAAGGCGGTGATCAAAAAGTTATATATAGTGAGAATGTATCTGGTTTTAGATAAAATGAAAATTCAGTTTACAAGTTTGTGAAGTAATGACTATGGACTACTGAAAGCTTCTTATAATATACCAAGTCAGTTGTTGTTTCTGATAGCATAATCATTATGCATGCGCCACATGCGTGGCTTATAGATATGAGCCCAGATTTTTAACAATTTCTTAAAATTTGATGCATTTGATATTGTACTTATGTGTCATGTATATATACGTACCGTTTTTGTCTATATTTGTCCTACATTTTATTGTTAAATCCACAAAACAAGAAAAAATACACATTTGTTGTTGATGATTAATCAGATAATGTTCTGTTTCATGTCAAACAGCTGCTTGCCAGCCCGGTGAATATCTGGACAGATCAGTACCTAGCGCTCTGATATGTCGACCATGTGGTTATGACACTTACCAGAATTTGAAATGGCAGGATTCATGCATCCAGTGCCCTAGTGGAAGACCTGTGACTTTACAAATGGGATCAGATGAAAATAGCGATTGTGTTTGTAAGTGTGTTGTACTCGGGGTTGAAGGTTATAATACTCCAAATCAGCTTTATAACTAGAATGAGTACTGCTGTGTGACCTCCCACCAGAAGGGTTAAATTATACATTTTCTCTGTTTTGCGTATTCATAAAGCGCAAATATTTTCCTTCAAGAAAATCTTTGTTTTATAGAATTATCTATACTCATGTTATTGTTCTGAGGTTAGAAAGACGTTACTCATATAAGGGAAAGAGGAATGATGGCATTGATAATTTTAATGTGATGTAACAAACTGGTTTTCCTAGAGTGTTCTTATTTTTAAAAGAGGCTGAAAATCCCACAGTGGCATTCTGATGAAATATTTGTCTTTCTTAGTTTTTAGTTTTATTAAGATAAAACAATAAGATGTCTGTTATGCATTAGGATGCCAGCATGATTGATCTGAATAATTTTATGTATTTTAACATTTAAAGTGATATGTTTGAGAATGTGACTTGAGGTTTTTTATGCCCCCTTTCAAAGAAAGTGGGTACATTGCTTTGCAAACGTAGGTGCGTCCAGTCATACTCCCCCAGGTGACATTATGGGGTTAGGGTTTGTACAGCTGGAAACTTGTTGCTTATGGGGTGCATAAAAGTTGCTTGTTGGGTGCAGAATATCAAAAAAAGATCAAAGGCTGTACCCTGCAATGTCACTTTAGTGAGAACATCCGTCTGTCCATATTGAAACCTTTTCATGCAATAACTAGAGAACCATTTGGCCTATGCTCCTCAGATTTGGTTGGAAGGTTGGTCATCACATTTAAATGACTCACATGGATTCTGAATGTTAGTCTGTCTTGTGATGATAGTCCTTTGAATATAAGTTGAACTATATATCACCAATATTGTCAAAATTCTGGTACATATTAGTGTATTTTATGAAATTAATTTCATACAATTATGACCTTCATCACAACTTTTATCATATTATTACAGTGGATTGTGCCTCAGGAACGGAATATGTTGTCAGTTCACAAAGTTGCCAGATCTGTCCGCAAGGTTACTACCGTAACAAGAATATTCGCTCACAAATTAATTGCCAGATGTGCCCAGAGACATTGATTACAGTTGGACAGAGAGCAACAAGTATAAATGATTGTAACATAGGTAAGTAAAAACTTATCCAGGCAGTAAATGGTAGCCATATTGCTGTATGATTTTCCTGTTTAAGTTATTGGGACTGGTTTTAACGAATGTATACATATAGTTTGCAGAATTTTCCGACTTGACATACTCATTATTCTTGACTTTTGCTCTAAATATTTAGTTAAAATCTGAAAGGTTGCTTTTTTTGTTATATCAATAAGTTTGAATAAAAAGTGGCCATTGTCTGCAAGTGTCCTCTGTTTACAGGTCACTATTTCTATCAGGTGTCTATTGTTCGCAATTGTTGTTCACATGTGATAATAAGCCTTAGTATAACTGTATATTACTGTGCATTTTTTACATTTGTAGATATCTAATGAACACAATTTTGTATTCCAGGTCTTCATAAACTCTTGTGTGATGAGACTTGTATAATTTTCTGTTTTCTTTAAATTCAGCTAATTGTTCGAGTGGAACCTACAGGAATACTGCAAGTAACACATGTTTGAACTGTCCAATAGGATCTTACCAGAATCAGAAATGGCAGACATCTTGTATTGACTGTCCCGCTGGCAACTCAACAGCATCCACTGGATCTACATTACTGGCTGATTGTGAATGTAAGTAAAAAACCTATTGGCTGCAGCATGGGTTCAGTGCTGGACAATTAACCCCAATAATTCAGGTTCAGTCCTGATTGCAATGGGTTATACCTTTCCATGAAAATTGACAAAAATCTTCCTTTTCCTCAGTCTGTACATGGAGGAAGTGCCAGCTCCTTATCAAATAGTAAGTTAGTACTGGTTAGATACTGTTAAGAATGCAGTCCAGGAAAATGGTTAGGTGAACCATCTACCGTATATACCATAACTATGGTATAATATCTTTGAAAAACATCGTTATAGATCTACTGATGAAAAATGAAAGAAAACCTAGTAACCAGTTAAGTCTCAAATAATTTTTTTTTATGTTTTGGAAAGATATAAAATGCTAATTATTTACCATACATTGATGATAAATGATAATAAAACTGATTTCGTCACAGCAATTTGTCCTGCTGGAAGATATGTTAGTGCTGACAACAGATGTTTACCGTGTCCTATTGGATCTTATAAGAGCGATGTTGATGCTGCTAAATGTACCCTGTGTCCATCAAGACTACTTACTGCTGATGTAGGTTCTGATGATGAAAATGATTGCAGCGTATGTAAGTATGGAGTAATGCTTTGTGTCTAAGTCTTTGTGTAACATTTTCCTCTCCTTTTACCAAGTTTTACCCAAGTTTTGTGTCAGATTCACCCCCCCCCCCCCCCCTCCCCTTTATTGAAAATAAAATGTTAAATTAGTTAAAACTATCATTTTGCTGACAAATGTATTTTATGGCTTATAATTGCCTCTATTAATGCAAGTCATGATCTACTGATGTGCAGGCATATAGTGATTGATTGTCTGTTTCTTCCTTCATGGTTTGTCTATACAATGGGCTCTTTCTTTGCTAGAATTTACCATTTTGTCTAGCACAAACAAGCTTTCCTTCCCACTTAATGTGAAACAAAGCGATTTTTCAAAATGGATGCGATATATCCTTAGTAGGAAATTCATAAAAACAAAAAAAATTTCTCAAACTATCCTCGCATACTTCATGAATAACTCATGAAGTTTAAATGACTATTTGACATGTCATGGTCCTTGATTGGACTAAAACAAAAAATTGACATTGTCATTAATTTTAGGCATAAGTACACCAAAATAGATCGGCCCACATAATGCAAGGCCCCCTTTGCTTTTCTCATATAGTATAAAATATTCTTTTTTTTTCATAAACAGCTCCATGTAATCCAGGCGAGAAGTACGTCCTGAACTCAGAAACTTGCGATAAGTGCGAAAAAGGCACTTATCAGCCTAATTCTGGTCGATTCTCGTGTATATATTGTCCAGGTGTCAGGTTTACACTTAACGAAGGTTCCACCAGTCCAGATCAATGTAGAAGTAAGCATCTTATTTCTTTGCATATTAATAAATACATAATAATGATCATATCATATACATGTATAATATTATATGAATAATTATGTATCTTTGAACTTCGCAGAATGACAAAAAATAATAATGATTGTAAATTTTAAAGATTTGTCTTTTTAAGTAATGCAAACGTGTTAATAATTATTATCAAACTGTTTCTGTAACGTATGGGGTGAAGTGTTTAAATTGGTCCTTATAAATTCTTTATATATTCGTATCATATGGTATACCTATAAATTATGGTATGTTGAAAATTTTTGTAAGATTTGAGTTAAGCTTCAAACAAGATTTAGTTTTTTTTCAACAGTAAAATCTCAGTTAATGACAACCTCCATTATAATACATCCAATGCATTATAATGACTGCTTATTTTTGTACCAATTGTTTTTTTCTAAATTTCAACGCGATTTTGATACCATGTGTCATCACATTAAATTGTGCAGTGGAAAAAATCATATTGTTGTTTGAGGGAGGTTGTTGTTTCTAGGGAGGGCCACACTGGAGAGGTAGTACTAGATCTTAATATCAAAGTTTTATTGTGATTGTATTGAAAAAAAAATTTCCAGGTTCCTGTGAGGCTGGTGAACAGTTCATTGAAACAACTGAGTCCTGTGAAGATTGTCCTGAAGGAACGTACCAACCCAGCCAATACCAATTCGAATGTATTCCTTGTCCAGACAATCGTAAATACAGTGTCCGTGGTGCCACTAGTCAAAATCAATGTTACAGTAAGTTCTCGCTTAATTTGATACAGAATTACATAAAATTGATGGATGTCCTTATCCGAAGTCCAGGCCTCGGCTGTCGTTCATTATATTTATGCGCTGACTTGTATCCCAATGAACCTAGTTCAAATCCCAGTCACAGCAGACCATATACCCTTCCATGGAAATAATTCAGGGGTGTGATTCTTCCTCCTTTCTGCTGATTTACTCTTTATTTGTATTAAAATCTTTCAAAAATCTTTGAAATAAAAGGGTTCAGATTCAGTCTGATCTACTCAAAAATGATGTTTTTTGCAAGCATGAGGGTGGGGTTGGGGGGAAGGGTATTTCAGCCTTTTTTTGCTCTTGGAGCATTCACATGCCTGAAATTTCACAATGTAACAATTTTCATCCATATGTTGGGAAGTTGCCAGCTATTTATGGAAGTTCAATTTAGTACTAGCTTGAATACAGTCCAGGAAAACTAATTAGGTGAACTGGCCACTAGAATTATATAATTGAAATAGCATTGAAAAATGGCATTAAACCACTAAATCCCCCGCATAAAACTGAATAGACTGCAATGTCATGGCCTTTTTTTTGCTAAGATACAATCTAATGGATAAAATGGAACAGCTGACTATGTTGTAGAATGTTTTTTGATGGATTTCTAATTTGTTGGAACAGGTATAATTTGCAATGATGCAATTTGTACGGTAATACAGTTATAAATGAGATCAATTCCTCATTATTTTGTCAGATTTCCAGGTTGCTAATTTTTGTTTGTCAGTAAAATTGAATACAATGAAATGCTTTTATGGTCTTAGATCATATTTGCACCGCTGCTGTGGTCGAGTGGTTAAGGTCGCTGACTTCACATCACTGTAAAGTCTCACTGATAGTTGTTTGTGGGTTCGAGCCCAGGTACCAACTGTGTCTCCTTATGTGAGAAAGTTAGCATTTGCTTATGGAGGATGGAAGTCTAGTACTGGTTCTTCCCAGGAACGATGGTTAGGTGGACTGTCCGCCTCTTATGACTCTGACTGTTGAAAAGGGGCGTTATACTCAAATAAACAAAAAAAAAAGATAATTTTTACTGAAGTGGTGTTTTTCATTGAATGTTGTGGATACAAATATGCAGAATTTGTTCGAGTTTCAAACTATGCTGTTATTCTTAACTATTCTGGCTAAACTCAGTTTTGACCTAATCTCTAGGCATGAAACTTTTTTTCATTTTCTGCGCTGTTTTTCTTTTTTTAAGACAATTCTTGTTTCTCTTTTGCAGGTTACTGTTCAACACAAGGAAACAATGACTGTTCAGCTAACGCCACCTGTACACTAAGTACTTCAAACTCACAAGGTTATATCTGCTCATGTTTCAATGGTTATGACAGCATTGGTTCACTCCCTGGAAGAGAATGTCAACGTAAGCTTGGTTGAAAAAATATCGTACTCCATATTTCAATGTTTTTCTCTTTTTAGGGTAAAGTTGGTGGTGTCCTAGCTTAGACATGTACATAGCATTTTGAGTAGGAAGGAGGAATACTTAATTGACAAAGCATGCATATTCTCACACTATCTAGTATTTAATTACCAATAGGTTATAACCTAAATAGTTTCAAACAAAGAGCTATCCTTGTTACCCAGGTGATACCCTTAAATTTAGTAAAATTTTGACAAAAATGTTTATTTTCCTCCATATGTGAAGAGGTTGCAGACTCATGTAGGTAAGTTAATACTGGTTAAAATATAGTCAAGGAAGACTGGTTAGGTATTGTGAATGGGGCACTATATACAACTAAAATATTGTTGAAAAATATAGGCATTAAAACCACTGAAAGTTGCCAATATATTCTTTGTTTCAAGGATTCTTCATTAAAATGAATAATAAAACTTGACCTCAGTGTATATATCGAGGGCTCAGTGCAACACTGTTGTAACTTGTTCTCATTTCAATATGAGTTACAACACTGTTGCGTTAAACCCTCGATATATTCATCGGTGTCATTTGATTACATTACAGATACCTGTGATAGAGGTTATTGTAAGAATGGTGCAACATGCAACAGAGGAACTCAAGTTTCATGTTCATGTTCGGAATGGTATACCGGAAACCGCTGCGAATCTAGACTCCGTAAGTTATCACATTGTCCACTTCGGTTTAAGTTTATCAAGTTACTTTTTATACAAAATAGATGTATCCAAATGTGTCAAAGAAGTTTTGTCATTATTGAATATTATTTTGAATTCTTGATGGATTAATTTATAGTTTATTCTCTTGGAAATTGGGTGCAATTGTTTAGAAAGTAAACTCTTTTCTTTTATTTATTATGTAAAACACTGGCCATGTGTATCTTTATGTATGTTTTTTGCATATAATTATGTATTGTATGTAAACAAGACAACAAAATCTGTTATTTTTGTATTTATATGTGTAAGTAAAGTTCTGTTCTGTTCTTAACTGTCTGTAAAAACTGCATTTTCCAGTTGTGATACGGCTGTGTTTATTTATAGTAATATTTATAAATAAGTAATTGCAATATTAATGTGATTAAATCTCAAAGGTCCTACTTTCCTTCATTCAATTCATGATGTTCATTGGATATCAAGTCATGTGAAAGCTTAATATTGAAATCATTCTGCATTTTTGTGTGATATTCATTTCCAGGTGCCGATGACTTATCAGATGACACTATGGACATTATTATCCCGGCAGCCATTGGTGGCGGAGGTCTTCTGCTTCTCCTTATTATTCTTGTTGTATGTTGTCTCTGCTGGAGAAAGTAAGTAAATTACTTACTTTTTTTATGCCCCCCATATCGATAGATCAGGTGGCAATACTATTGTTTTTGGCCTGTTTGTACCAAACTTCAACCTTGCCTATAAAATCAAAATATTTCCATATAGGACATGTGCATTTTCAGGTCTGTAGGTCAAAGGTCAAGATCACCTTGAGCGGGAATTGTGTTTTAAATACACATCTTGTTTCATGGTCTATGTTTAAAATTTTGTATATTTTATGGATCTATAGTTTTGTGAGGTTCATATATGTACAGTCAAACCTGTGTTAGTAGCCACCTCTGATTTAAGGCCACCACATGAATTAAGGATATTCTTTAAAAAAAGGTTATGTTATATTTAGAACAAAATGACATAAAGCTAAAGGCCATCTGTGTATGAAGATTACGTACCTTCCCCAAGGTTGGCATTTGTTCACAGGTTTTACTGTAGTTAAAACAACTAATTCACTGGTACCTATTTACTTTTTAATATTGACTTGGAACTGACTTTGACAGAGTTCATTTAATGCTTGTATTACTTTAATTTATTTACTAGAATAACTGACCAATAATTTTGATTTGTCTGTAAAATAATGTATTCATATTTGTAAATTGTTAGGTTTTAATTAATTTCTTTTATCCAGTTCACGCAAGACAAAGTCCCGACCTCGTCAATATAGTGAGTTTAATGGAGATAGGATGGACAAAGTGAGCGTTTATTCATACGGACAACCTTTGTATTCCCAGCAACCACAGATGTTAATGCTAGCCCCTACCACTGATATGGTGTATGACAATCAAGTGGTTTTATCAAAAGGTAATTTTATTTCATGATCGTTTACACCATTGATTACATCAGGCCTCTCACAGTGGCAAATGCTTTGACTAGTAATTACTTGCCCCTCACTGCTCTGATTTTAATCCCAACGGGGACCAAATTTCACATGCGAGGAATCATTCTATGTAACTTACAGAATATCAGTGGTTCTATCCAGGTGTATGCCTGTATCGTCCTCCACCATTAAACCTGAAAAGCTGCCATAAGACCCGGGCTGTTGGCACATCATTAAGGCTCACTCTAGACCTGTTTTGTTGACCCGTAAGGCCCCTTTGTCATTGTATTTGTTTGGTGGTTAAGGAAATGTGCATCAGAAATCCATGATTTTTTAACCTTACTTTAAAGGGGCATACCCTACAACTGACAAACATTCTGTGAAAGTGTAAAAATGTGCCAGATGTATATGTAAAACAATATATAAAGGATAATTGCAGGAAGAACATGGGTTACAAAATGACTAGTTTAGGTACTAGCTGCAAAAAACATAGCTATGAATAATAAATCACTTCCACCCAAAAATTTCCATGACTAAATGTATGTGTCACAAATACATATTTTTTATGATTTTTTTTTAATTGGATGAATTTTTGGCTGAAACTTTCTTTGTCGGCTTTTTTCTTTACAAGCTTCTAATTTATTATCATTTTGCCTTAATTCTAAATGCACCAAGTTGTAGGGTATGCCCCTTTAAGATCTGCTCGTAATTTAAAATCTCATTATTTTATATAAGATTTATAACTGAGATGTTATATTACAATGATAGAATGATAAGTGATTTGTTTTCTATGTTGATGTCACTGATATTAGCTAAACATCTACAATTTTTATTGTATGAAAGAATCAACATGTTATAGTTATCAGTAACAAAGTTATTAAACAATGTTTTGATAATTGCAAGAAGTGTATAAAATGTTTTTGCTTTTATAGATTATAAATAAATCACAGTAGCTTGTAATGTCTTAGCATTGAATCAATTTTATGTGAACTTTCTGTTTTCAAATACCATGGAACTACATATTTCCAAATATCGGCCATTGTGTAACATTTGGTTGAAGGATTCATGTATTTAACTAATGTATTTGAGTGAGGGTTTTGTAGTACAATTTTATACTAAAATTTATATAATATTATATACTGTTTTTCTAATATTGTTGTCATTACCATCATTATTCATGTTTACTTTGTTGTTATGATGTCTATATAATCATCAACAGTTGAATGAATGAAAAAAGGTGAAAGAACTCAAAAACTGAAAAAAATGTAAAAACGCATTTACTATAAACGGATAAAGTCATAAAGTGGATAAAGTCCAAAAAATATCAGCTCATTTGCTGACATTGCAACTTTTTTTACGATTCAACAGTTACTGTTCATATCATATTGAAATGATAGAATTTTCTTTGTAGGTCATGTGGGTAAAGTTGACATCGAACAATTCATTGATTTGATCTATTAAACATTTTCACCATATCTTTATCATCATAATTTGTTTTCAGATATAGATCATGCAAGCAGTATTAACGGTAGATCTTACTTTCTCTCTTATTAGATTCAGTTTTGCTTTAACCCAACAATCTTCTTAAAACAGTCATGCCCATGTTTCACAAAAGATCATTTAATTGATTTGCCTCAATTTCAATAATGTACTCTACTGGTTACAGGCAAACCTGTGAGCAAAGGCCACTTAAGGGAGGGAAGAAATTTGGCCCCTTTTTGTACAATTGGTCTTTATTCTAATGTTTATTTGGTGTATCGAGTCTGTATGGTTTGGTGGGTATCATGGTCTCTGACTTGTCTCTAGCCCCTCACTGCATGCTGTGAGATCACGTCTCATATGGGACAAAAGTTCATGTATGAGGAAACTGCCTAGCTATCCTTTGCAAGGTCCGTGGTTCTACCTTGATGCATGCCTTGGATCCTCCTCCACAGTTACAGCTTGATAAGTTACCAAATGACCTTGACAATTTGCTGAATGACCTTTTTCTTTTCTTGTAAAGTTAAACCCGGGTTAACAACGTGTAGCAAAAGTTCACATGATTATAATGGTGACCCTTATTTTGAAGTGCCTGTTGATTAAGGTTTGCCTGTAGCTATTGCATGCAATGTATATGAGTACCTTATCGAGTTTGAGCATTTTTTACGAACAACAGCTTTTTCTGTGTGATTTTAGTTGTATTCTCTACATAATACTTTGGAAAACCGGATGATAAGAAAATGCTGCGGAAAACTGGCTGTCAGCTTTATCTGGTTGAGGCATTTGTGTTGGTTTCTTATCTTCTGAGTTTTAGAAAAAAGCTTTGATGTATGTCTCATATCCTTATTGGCCAACTTGAATGGACATTGTCCCCTTTTCTGCTTTACATAGATTATGTAGATTATTTATGCATGTGAAATATATTATAAGTCGAAATAATTATGTTTTAATGCTGCATCATGTATGATTGTAATATTCTTCCAGACATTTTAGAAATAAGTATGAAACTGTATCAACTATTGAATTGCGAATTTTCAAAATATTTACCTAAAAATTTACCGTAAACACTGAAAATTCTTTACTTTTTATGCCCGGTATTGCTCGATCAGGAGCATATATTGTTTGTCTGTATTTTTGTCTGTTTGTTTGTACCAAACTTTAACCTCGCCTTCAAAGTCAAATTGTTTCCTGGTGACGGTGACCTACATTCATCAAACTTCATTATAATGTTGGTTCCTCGTGACCTCTTCTACAGGACCTGTGCATTTTAAGCTGTAAGACACATATTGCCTCCTTTGTCCACCGTATTGCCATGGAATTATTAAGAGTGGGCCGTCTTATTGACAGAGATAGGGTTAAGTTATAAATACCGAAATAGTGGATAGTGTAGCGGTTTGATGGTCTGCAGTGCTATGATAAACTTTGCTTCATACTTATTTCAAAAACTTGAGGAAGTTTGTAGTAATAATGATAAAAATTGATTGCATGCTATGTAAGAAGTTGTTTCGTTAGCTTTTATACTGATCAAGTTACATCACTGAATCAATTATTAATGCATGGCATATTAATTATGATAGATATTACATTCTACTCTCCCTTGTACAATACAATCTGTAAGCCATTTAATAAGTTGACCGAGGGATGATCGGTAGTCTAGTGGTAACGTGCTGGGCTACTAAACTAAAGGTCATGGGTTTGTTTCTCTGTATGCTCTTCCATTCAAAATTTTCAGGTATGCTTTTTCAGTGTCCACATCCCAACTATACCAATTAATCCAAGTACTGTGTCTAGAATATCACAGGAAAAAGGTTGAGGTGTGTATGGGTGCTGTACACTGGGCCCAATTAATAAATACTATTAAAAATAAAAATAGGGATTTAAATGCCTGGTTCTCCTGCATCTTCACTCTGCTTTCTCTTCGGCGGCCCTGAAATAACCATAGCTACTGAAGTGTGGGCCGTTAAACAACAGATAAATTTGTTGACCAGTTTTCTTTTTTCTTTTGAGTGGTTGCTGAATACTTGTTAATAATATACAGTCCAGGTTAAATATGTTGTGTGATATGATTGTGACTGAATTAAAATATCTGTGAAAATATCATTTGATAATCTTTATTTACTTAATATATTACAATGATATATTAATGGAATTTACCTCAGTGTAGGTAGATAAATTATAGTTAATTAATTAAAGTCCTAAGTGTATGTACATAAATTATAGTTAATTAATTAAAGTCCTAAGTGTACATACATAAATTATAGTTAATTAATTAAAGTCCTAAGTGTATGTACATAAATTATAGTTAATTAATTAAAGTCCTTAGTGTATGTGCATAAATTATAGTCAATTAATTTCAGGATATTTTGTTAATGCTTCATGGGCTTTACTTGGTTTTGTTAGTAACTAAATGTGTATAGTGGTGCATGATTCATTGTTGGTGAATATTAAATATAGGCATAATAACTTGATTCTGTTGGTGTTGAAATAGGTTTGTTTTTGTATATGTGTGGGTATATTTGGTGTGTTATATAAAGACTGTTGCTTGATTGAATGGAGCCAGGTTTGAGAGGTGTCAGGTTTATTATCTCACAGGTGTGCTTATGAGCAGATATGGTGTTCATGCATGCACAGATGCTGGATCGCGAGAAGTCCTTAAATTCAAATGCCCCCTTCTTTATTGCTTTATAGTTATCATTATATATCATATTTTATGGACTATATCTTATTTTAGGGTATTTAGCTTTAAACTTCAATAAAAAAAAGTTTATTCCATGCCATAAGTCTTAAATATTTTGCTGTCAGACCTGAGTGACGTCAATTATCAATAACAATTACTAATATTTAAATGAAAAATTGATATCATTGGGTATAATGAAAGCTTTAATTTAAAGCACATAGAGTTAATTATTAGTCTTCAGAAGAGTATTTCATTTTTCATCACAAAATTTGGAATTCACTATAAATTCTATGCTTCACCTTCAAATCAAGAGAAGATGTGTTAATTGTTACCAATTTTTAGTAGAACAAATTGTCTTGCAACTTTGTAGATATTTCATGATAGGTCTTGTGAGTCCAGGCATTGATACGTCATTGAAAAAGAAGTGTTAAATTAAACACATTGAAACAAAACCAATCAATCATTGATGAAATAATATAAGATTTAAGGAGTAGATGCTGTCAAACCTGTGAGCAAAGCTAGGTCACCCTTGAGAAAAACAAAACATGGCATTTATTTACTCGTAGCCTTTATTCAGATGTCAATTTGTTCAAAATATTTAATGGCAACATTCAAAAGATGGGCCTTTATTCACACGATGGTCTTTGTTCAAAGGTTTGAAATTATATCCTTCTCATTTATATGCATGCTCTGTGTGTTTGGCATGCATAATTTCAAGTTAACATCACTGACCCTTGTTGTTGTGTCCGATCCTTTTTTCAACACACACACACCATACATTCTATTTAGTGTTAGGAATCACTTGAACCTTCCCAGGTTGAATCTAGTAATGTTGTAATTGACAGTATTCACAGTACTAGTTCATACACTCTAGCTAACAATGATATCACTCATAGTTTTAATATGTCTTAATATTTATTATAGTCATTATTAGTTAATTTAAGTTAAAGTGTGATATACGTATATATCGAGGGTTCAGCGCAACAGTGTTGTAACTCATATTGCAATAAGAACAAGTTACGACAGTGTTACGCTGAGCCCTCGATATACTCTTTTGTATGTACAGTTGATGATAGTTTGGTGAATTCCTGGGGGTCAAAACAATTACTTTACATTCTCTCCCCAGTTAGCTGTAGCAGTCTGTTACTGTACTCTTATTTTGCATAAATTTTATAAATTTTCTCAATAATAACTTACATTAGTTAATAGTTCAAATGCGAGCATACAAAGGCGGGTAATCTGTAATTTCTGCGGATAATGGGTAATTTCTGCGGATATGTGTGTTACTGATTACAGGATGACTATGCAGTTTATTTTTGTGAAACATGATCCAAGCCATATAGTATTGTAAAGGCCATTTTTCCTCAAATGCTAAATGAACATATATCGATGCATCGAGATACCAGTAGAATTTCAATTATCCTTCATTTCGACCATGAATTGTGAAAACCTGACTGTTTAGTGCTTATAGTCCCACCATTAGGAGAGACAAGAAATTATCATGTTTAGATGCAGGGAGCATTATATAGTGATGGCCTTGTCTCACAGTAGTGTAAAGAGTTTTTAATGTTTTTTTAAAAAAGGTATTGCATGTTTCAATTGAACATGTGTGTCATTCAAGAAAATTTGTAAACAAATAGTTTGACAATTTTGTGAGCTTGCCGGTTTTCGTTAACAACAAGCAACATTTATTGTACAATAATTTTGTAATTTTTGTAAAATATGTTTACACTTTGTTAATACCACAAAACTGTTTACAATATTCCTGGGATTCTAAGAATTTCATCAGAATGTATCAGATATTAATATTTCATTATAATGAAGTATATTAGTCTTCTATTATCCCAAAATAAACTTTTCAATTAGACCATCCATAAAAATTGTTTGTTTGTGGTTATGTCGCTGACTCTTTAAGAAAAATGCCCGTCCCAACAAATTGGTAGCAATTTTGACAATTTGTTTTGTTCTGAATTCCAAAATTTTCACTTAATGTACCAGAATGTATTTTATAACAAATACGTACCTGCCTACACACCTTCAAAAGTTATGTTATCGTGAACCCAGATTTTTACTCAGATGGTCTTAATTTTGCATGATATTAACCTAAATTAAAAATAAAAAAAATACAATACACATGTAACTCATCTTCTTGTACTAAAAATAGCTTTGAATACGTTGTATTTATATCAGATCTCTAGATATTATTATTAGAATAAAAGATAATTATTAATCTAACATTGTTTTCCACTAATAATGAAGATAGATAGTTAGCATAGGTTTTGACATTTTTTGTTAGCTTTTCTTAAGCATTGAGGCAACAAAGCTTCCTTTTGTCTTGGCGTCATGGATTGTGTATTAATTAAATAGCATTATTTTGGTGATAGCTAAAATTTTGATATGTTGTAGATGCCATTTTAAATATGCTTTAATTACCAGCGTATGAATTATCATAGTAATCTTAGATATACATGTATATATGTTGCTCTCGGTTATTTAATCTTCTGAAGATGTTGCTTTTGACATCTTACCTGGCTTTTATGTCAGTTGGAAGAGAGTTTGGTCTGACCTCTGGTTTATGAGTTCAAGCTCTTGATCGAGTTTTAGTGTGGCACCTGTTCATATTGTGTCTAAGACATTGTGACAAAAAAAGTTCTAGAAAAGTTTGTTGTAACATGCCGAGAACAGTGTTAGTACTGGTACATAATCCAGGAAAATGTGTTTAGTTAACAGCCCACCATACTGAGTACATTTATACAATAACTTAATTATCACTAAAATACTGTTGAAACCAGGCAATCAACCCAAAGATTTTATCATTATTTTATTTATTATCATAATCAAAGTTCTGGTTTCTATCCTGCAATATGCTTGACTTGAGTACATGAAAACCTAAAACTTTTGAAAATAGGTTTCAAAACAAGAAAAATCAAAACAAAATTAGAATAAAATAATTTTATCTGCATACATGTTTTCGATGAATAATTATTAGTTTAAGTGTGGTGTACATCTCTCTTATTATCTAAGATTTCATATTTATCATTTATTAATATATAGTCAAATATTTTCTTTTTGTTTGGCCTTTTTTGTCTATATTATGTTATGTATTATTTATAGCTATGAGCTTATTTCATCTCGAAATGCTAAGATAATTTTTTTTGTATGTTTTCAGACTCACCAGCATATTATCAAGCGTAGATGTCTTAGAAGATTCAATGTTTGAGATTACCATCCTACACATTTGTATATAGATCTCGGATATCCGGTTTCCATGACATCCATTGTGGTTATAAATGTTGATTTAGTGTTGTTTCAAGTCGAAGCAGTTGATTTAATACAAAAAATCAACAAAGTATTTTAACAACATTCCAAATACATGATATAAATGTATAAATTTGTATAAATTTAATAAACAAAACTCACTTTATGCTGAACTGACATGTATACACATATTTTGGTGATACATGTATCAGCAAACCATGAACATTTATCATTGCCATGTTGCAGTAATTATTGTTCATCTGAGTGCTTATTAATTAGTGGAATAAATGACACTGTTAACTGGTATTTAAATAAGTATATTGCCATGGAGAAAGAATTTAAGTGAGTTTAACCTAAAAATGTGTTAGTCTGTAAATCTATCATACATTGGCATGATAGGATTGAATTTTCTTTATAAAGCAATCAAAGCTTCTTGTTAGACATCATCCTGTTGTAAGTTGAAAACATGAAATAAATGCTCATTACCAAAATGTTTTCTGGTGAAAATACTCAAAATTGCATCACTCAGGTTTTGCTATGATATGGTGTTGTCAGATTTTTAAATATCATATATATGTCATGATCATCATATTTAGAGATATTTTATTAGATTTTAGATACTGGCCAGTTAAAATCTTGCTGTTAATACTTGTTTAGAATTAGAGATGTTTTTTAGTTTGAAAATAACATATTTTATGTAGCTTGCATTGAGTGAAAATCTTAATAAATGCTGGCAATGCTAAAGTAAGATAATTTTGTTTTCTTTTTTGATATTGTCCAAATTTTCATTCCATGTCAATTCAGTGTTTCATATATATATATATATTTATGTATAAATGAATATATAATTACTGTTAGTGTAATGCATTTCATCAATTTTATATATCATTATGTTCATATCTTGTCAGATATGAATATTGTTTATAGTTGCACGTTTTGATAGATATTATGCTTGAGTTATATTTGAATAAAAACTGAAGTTTGAGTAGAACATTTATTAGCGTAATATTGTACAAAGGGGAGGTAACTGGTAGCCTAAAGGGAAGTAATCCAGTCATAAAAACTAATCAAATTATTACATGGACTAAGAAGTTAATTGTTTAATCTTTAGAAGTTCATATTCTATCACAAGGATTTAGTTGTCATATATCATTTGAAATAATACTGTAATAAGATTCAACAAGGGAAGTAATTGTCAATATTCTTTGAAGATTTAACTTAAAAATTACCTTTTGCCAGTTACATACTTTAATGAATGCTCTAACAAGGTTTTCTAGAAAACTAAGAATGGGACTTAAGTCATGATTTGTACGAGAAAGAAATCATGATTTTATTAACTACCGTATTCTGATGAAATCAGACTTTTGTGTATTGTTTTTATATTTTTGTATGTTAAGGATTATGTAACATTTTTTATAGAGAGTATACTATAGTGATAACTGCTGAGTTTTTACTCAAACTTTAAACAGCATCAGAATAGTTTGTTGTGATTCTATGTACAAGGTAGTACACTTTTATTAGGCCATCCTTAAAAAATATTCTGTTTGGGGTTACACTACTTTATCACCCAAAGCGACCATGTTCAACTATTTTTTAGCCTCTTGGGTTAACAATCGTTTTATAATAAAAGAATAACATTCTGATATGTATTTTGGGTTCTATTCAAACAATAAATTATTTTTAAAAATTCCTGCCTACCTACCCACTGAAAATTCTATGGGTAGGGTTGCCACAGACAAACATTTTTTAAAGGGTGACCTTTGGGACATATTTTTTGTTCCTTCCACTATCATGAATCATTTTTTAATATAATCAAATTATATATTTGTTGCAATTGTATCTGTATCTGTGTTTAAAGTTGTGTATTTTTTTTCATTTCAAGAGGTCAATATCGTTGTTTTAAGTCTCACAGTCCCTGTAGAACCCTACTAGAATTATAAATGTTCTGAAAATTAACTGATTTTAATATTACAATTTCGGAGATTATGAATAAAAACCTAAAATGTTATTATAAAGTATATTTTGTTTGCTAATCATGATCCGTACACATTATGATGTACATAGGGCTGGCTAATCCAACAGAAATGTATGAACAATTTTGAAACCTTACATACATATCCATACATATTTAAAGGTTTCATTTACAGCTTTAAACACAGAAATATAGTCATATCAATTATGAGTGCTTAATGTATGTTCATTTATACTGATATCCAATCCATTTGACTGATAGTTATAAACGAATTTATATCCTTATATGATTATATTATCTATGTACATTCATATGAAAATAAAATTAAAAAGCT
The DNA here is from genome assembly GCA_964023205.1 of Lutraria lutraria. Classification (NCBI taxonomy): domain Eukaryota; kingdom Metazoa; phylum Mollusca; class Bivalvia; order Venerida; family Mactridae; genus Lutraria; species Lutraria lutraria. The sequence continues at coordinate 32,896,171 of OZ026836.1, forward strand.
CTTCCTGTGTTTTTTCTCTTTTGTTATGTATATTTTATCATTTATTCAAAGCACCATTAGGTCAATGTAGCCAATTCACTTACTTTAGCCATTTGGGTTAAAAGCACCCTTTCATTGAAATGAGCCATTTTTAGCTCACATGATTATTATAAAATCTTAGAAACATTAACGTACTTAGTGTTCTGTTGTTCATCTTGGTAAAAGTGCACATCAATTCATATATCTATTAATCTATGTTATTAAATGCAATCCGCGTAGAGCGCCTTCGGGCTTCTCCGGATATGGTCTAAGTCCAGATACTTTTAGTCAATCATGTATAATTTTACAACACACTGCTCGGCTTTCGGTATCTGCACATGAGCAGAAAGCGCGATATTTCTTTTACGGTTTTAAAAGTTTCAAGGCGCCGACATTTTGATAAGTTCCGAAAACAATCACTTGTTCTGAAGGTATGAATTTTTTATATGGTTCCTACGGGGTATGCTAAGCAACCTTGATGACATTATTTTCGGATAATATTGTTTAAATTAAAGCCTGACAGCGCACAAGTATATTTTGTGAAGTAAAAAGGTTACAGTCACAAGTGACAAATATTGATATGGCGTCATGCTCTTTGTAAGGTAAATAAGCAGGTATCCGAAAGTGGCGATACCAACTTTAATAGTCGGCTCTTCCGGATACCTGTTTTTAGAATGAAAGTTATATATACAAGAACTTGAGAACATGTTACCAATTGATATCACCAAGATACATTATATTTATTATTAAATGGTTTTAAAATAATGCAATAATGTCCATAATCTTTTTGTGAAACAAGGAAGTCAACACAACAAACAAATACAATGTACATACACTCAAACCAACTTATAAAACGCCAGTCCGTACACTTGAATTTCTCAGAAATTACGCACCGGAAATTTATGAAATTTTGCACACCATAATTTCATTCAATTTTACATTATTTGATTGCATATTTTCTTGCACATTTACACATGCCAAACGTGTACTTCACCATCAATTATATTGCTCGTGAATCCCGTGCACTCAGTGAAAGTCAGGTCATTATATTTCAATCGGTTCGGTTTCCTATATGCTATATCATTAAAACATAAAACATGGCTCGCATGTCTGTAATATAAGACGAAAGAGGCAGAGCAGTGGAATGTTGGAGTCTGGCGTTCCTTTGAGAAAGATACGTCTCTCCAAGTTTCGAATATGAATTTCGATTGTCATTTGTTTAATAAATGTCTAATTATCAAATGAACGGTCACAAGCATATAACAAACTTTCAATATCATTTCAGAAATACAAATGTATTTTTGAATTATACTTTTAACAATCAGTTATTATCCTATAATATCAGTAGGCGGTTTATAAATTGGTTTGAGTTTAAATAATTCTATCAACTTCAAAAAAATCCTGATTCTGTAACTATATGTATTTGATCATATTTTTACGCTTCTGAATATTTACTATATATAGTTATAGGATGGGTCGCCAACTGAAGTATGACAAGACTGCACTAGAAAATGTAATTAGAGCAGTAAAATCCAAGTCTATGGGTTAATTGAAGGCATCTAGGCTTTACAATATACTAGACCCGCTCCTTGGTCGAGTGGTTAATGTCGATGACTTCAATCACTGTTAACACACAGTAACCTCTTACTGATAAAGGTTCGTGGGTTCGAGCCCCGCTATCGAGCATGTCTCTTTATGTGAGACGGAGGATGGGAGCACACAAGCAAACAAACACATACAATGTTAAAAAAAGACATTTGACAAGGTTAAGGGTCATTCTAGCATTGCAACATCAGAACCAATTAGAAGATAATTAGTGTTGCTTGTAAAGCAAATGTTTAAGGTGATTGGATCGAGTGCTGTACTGTTTCATTGGTGTTCTTGTTGATTAAAATAATATTAGACGAGTTTTAAAATTGTTATAATTTTAATAAAAAGAGTTTGTTAGTGTGACATAATAATGCTTTAAGCGACTGAAATGAAACGTTTTCACCTGAAATAGATCTAATTTCATTAAAAAGTCCAGCCAGTTAACGATGTTTTGATACGAGTTAATACTATACATTTTTTGTAATTAAAACTATCAAAATGTTTGTATTATGAATTGAAATGAATAAAATTTGATAATTCTTGCTTTAGCTAAATATTTATCTGTGTTTTGTATCGTCTTTTAAAAAACCTCATAGGTATCCGGAAGACCCGATAGTATCCGAACTTACCCGACAACACATGCTTGATGGTTCCTAGCATACTTGACAATATCCTATGATTAGCGCTAAGCGATATAGACAAAATAGCTGATAAAAGGCTGCTTTAGGTAACCAGCTAATAATCGTTCAGTACTATCGGATATTATAAAAATAATCGAAAAAAATCTATAAAGTATCCGGGGACTGCCGACACCGCTCTACGTGTTATATACCTCACAAAAATAATCAAATGCAAGAATAAAATATGAGCCAGTTTGACCAAAAAAATGTTACGCACCGAAACGTGAATCATTCACAATACTACAATAGCCCATGCATTATTGTTGTTACCTTGTATAATGTTCAATGAAATAATTGCGAATAAATCTAATGAAATCTTTAAAAAAAATACGAACAAACATGCTTAAAATAGACAAGATTCCTGCAAAAAGCCAAGGACATCAAGGGGAGACAACACTACAAAATGCAAATCACAAAGAATGACGTCATACTTATGACATCACGTAAGTAAATAAACTTACGTGTGTTATGTTTCATACTGCATTTGTAATTTTCACTTTCACCATGTTCCGATCCGTAGTCGTATAAAGGAGAGATGGCTTTTGTAAAACGTAAGTAAAAAACATCCGAGTTATGATATGATTAATAGTTAACAGAGATCAATGGTAGGATATTCTACGTCATTGCGCACCTGCTGAATATTTTTTGTAAACAATCTCAACAAATTTTGTACATGTAAAATGATCTACGGGGTACTTATCACACGCCTTGCTCTTCGATTTATTATCTAAGGGAGGTAATCCAAATATAAATGTTGACTTTTGAATCCAACAATTTGTTTCCCACGGTCCCCGAACACTCTCAGATTATTTCTCGTTCATCATTATGAATTGCAAAATTTTCGAAGACTGAATATTTAAGCTTTTGATTAACTTTTAATTTGGAGCTTGAAACTCATAAAATAAAGCCACAAGTCATTTTTTTTGGATAAGGGAGATAATTGCAATGTATATAGATGCTGTTTTCAAGTAAAGACATTTTCTCCGTAACTGAAAATTTCTTAAGCTTTTCCTGAGCACATTTTTCATTGTTTGTTTGAAATTATTATCTTTTTTATGCAAACAATGTTATATTGTTATAAAATTGACAAAACATGCGAAAAATAGTAGATCTATGTTTATTTTTATATAATTATAAAGCAATGGCTTAACAAAACTAACATGAAGTACAGGGGAATCTTACTATGATACAATATTTACCTCCCTTGGCGGCCATCTTGTTTGGTAAATTCAATAAGCATTGATACGTAGAAGATTTTTATATTTTTGTTTTGATAGTTCTAAATAGAGGATATTCATATGTGTCTTTATGTGATACATACATTTTCTTAAACCTGATGTGCATATGGCCTTAATTACTTCATCATTAAGTTATCTTTTATAAAATAAGTTGTTTAATAACCAATTTTCTGATTTTTTTTATCAAGCGTATAAGAAATTTGCCAACCAAGATGGCCACACAGGGAGGTAAATATTGCAGATGTGGGAACCATGTATATGCTTGATGTCATATTTTACCCGTTTAGACAGCAAATAAGTATTATAACTACAAACTTATGAACCTTTTTTACAATTCTGCCAAGTACAATAGCCAGTCCTTGCTGCGCTACATCATATTTTGGTACTTTTTAAGATATCCAATTTGCCTTTGAAGCGATGGAAAAAATAATCCAATTGGAAGCAAAAGCAGGTGTGTGATGACGTAAATTATCCTACTATTAGAGAATGCTGACGAAATTGAAAACAAGCATATTGTTTCTTTTTGTAATTAACACAAGTCCCAAGTGGTTTTAATTCATAGAAAAGGTTTATTCTGTGGTCGCACGTAGATTAAAGAGAACATTTTCTATGAATTAAAACCACACAATACGCTAAATGTACAAGTAGTATCATGTTGGGACTACGATATAATGCACTAGCTGTTCGTTTCTGATTTTTAAAGTGGAAAATTGATAGGTCTCGTTCAGCTTACACTACGTTATGTAGTTGATTTTCTTTTGCTTTCCTGTGTGTGACAAACTAAAGCTTAAAACTTCAAGCGGGCATCATTAATAAAAAAATCTTCAGTCATAGCTGATGATATCTCTTTTCTATCCAATCAAAATGCGATTGTCACATTAAAAGTTGCCTTTCTCAAGTATCGAAGGCAATTAAACATATCATTCTCATGTCCAATATTCACATTAGCTGTAAATGCCTACTAAATGACTGATCATGTATCGGTTGTAATTGTTGCGTACCAATCATGGCGTTCCCAAATGTATTATGCGCCAGATCAAATCCGAAATGGACGAATCGGTAAATAATTTGTCATTTGGACAGGCTTTAAATACTGTACAGATGTTCAGCGGTACAGCATTAAAACGAACTCCTTAACGGATGTGGATATAAAAGTTTGATTAATTGGCCTCTTGATAATTAAGGTACAAAAATGCCGGGTTTCCACTGCCTAACATTAAAAAAAACCCAAGGATCGGTAAACCGGCAGTTTTTTCAATCTGTTTGTTATAAGATCGGATACGTTACGTATACACCATATCGAAATAAACATACCGACAAGAGATAGTAGACCAATTCCAGGGGTTACAGACGAAAGTAGGACCGGTCCAGTTACTGGAAACCAGAATGGTAGGACTTTTACTAGACGAATTTAAGTCACGGTTATGAGTTTATTCTAGTTAATCTCGGGTATACAGTATAATGTCTATTACTAGTTTCGGTAATCCTGGCCATTTGATTGGCTAATGGTGATGTCGGTCATTTTGATTGGTCAATCATTGAACCACCGAGACAACCCTTACATACCACCACACAAGAGAGGTCTTGGTGAAAGAGGAGCATTTGATACATGGATAGTAGAGAATAAAATTCCCCGCATCTATAAGAGAAAATCGTTGTTCGTCTGCCATGATGGAGGTCGGCGCTTGCGCTTGGACAATCGTGGGAGTACTCCTCTTGGAGGATATTGTTGCGATGAAGTGTCCTCACTACGCCTTTTCCATCTTCTCTAAGAACACGAAAACCGATATGTTCTTGTCAGGTTGTTCTTGTACCAAGGTGTGCTCACTCCATTTGTCAGCAAGTTTGTTCTCCCCCTTGAGGCCTAAATTCTTTACTAGTACTCGATCGCCAGGATTGGTCTTTGCTTCACGAACTTGGCGATCATAATAGAGTTTGGCCTCCTATCCTCTACCAATAGCACTTGCGTTCACCGTGTTGAAGGCTCATCGGAGATGAAAGACAACATTACGCCATTTACGCCAATGTCTTACGATGTTGTTTTAAGTCCAATCCCGATTTTCCCAGCGGTGACGGTCCGTCATCATTACACCACGGTACGGTCACGTGCACGATATTCCACGCTCCAGGAGACGTCTCCCTGTTGCGTTCACCCGTGGAACAAGACGTACTATTGTCGATCTTGAAACGGTATTTAAAGCGTCTTTCCATGTGACCTTGAGAAAGTCCACCTTCAAGCATGCCCGAAGTTCTTGCTCTTTCTTCGTTATTGAGACTTGTCAATTTGAAAATTTATATTTTCCAAATATTGCTTTGACTACTTGGTTATTAATCAATAACTGTATACGCATGTATACTTTTGACCAACATAACCACGTGGGGAAAGCGTAAAGGCTGGAATATCATCTAACACTTCACGGTTGAAATCAAATTGCCTTCTATTACCAGCTTACACCTATGAATTTCTTCTCTATCTACCGTTTAAATGAATCGAAATGTTGATCAAAATAGTTTCTTAGTAAAACGAAGGTGTATGGAGTCTTCCCTAGAACTGCCACTTCTGTCTTGTACACGTGACTCGTTTTCAACGTTAGTCGACGTAAAACGTAGTGTACGAGGCGTATTTCTCGGTTACGGAAATACCCGAGAATGTACCATTGCACGATACTATGTACTAATCTAGCTATAATGCTTACTTATAGAATTGATATATGTACGTGTCCAAAAGCAAAGTATGCTTTCAGGCCGGTATTTAGGGAAAAGAGAATACACACGTACACACACAGCGCGTACCTTATAGTACGGCATAAGGTTATGGACTTACATTGACAATAACATTTGGCGACGGTTAGTGTCATACGTCAGAATCTGATGCTCGAGGTTTCATTATCCTTATATACAGTGTGCAATTAATGCATTAAAAACGAAACAAAACAAAAGGGAAAGTACACTTACTACATGTATACGTTCAATTTTAATCAATTTGATTTGAAATTATTTCAGCCGTTCCAAGTTTACCACTATTTGCGTATACAGAGGACCGAAAATTCAGCCACGCTGCTCTTGATTATCAAACAAATGAAACCCAAACGGACCGTTTCCCCACAGTTAATATATCACGTGATATATATACTCAATCAGATGTCGATGCTATGTATAATGATGATACTGAAGGCGACGAGGTACGGAGGAAGTTTAAATGTGTAAAGTGTACTCGTAAAGCAATATGTGGAGGTTTTGATAGCGTTCTTCCAATCCTTGCAGTACTTAGACAGTATCCAAAAGACTGGAGAAGAAAGCTTATTGGTATGTTTTTTTCAAGAACCGTTATTACATTTTTTACAATGTAGCAATTTCCCTTTTACATTTTATGGTAAAAAAGGTGTGCTCGATAGTTTGTCTAGCTTTGTTTATCATTGTGCTTCGTCTGAAGAAAAATTAATGACAGGGTTTTTTTGGCTGGGAACAAGGTTTGCACTGACCAGTACGTTATCCATAAATTCTGGTTCTTTGTTTGCAACAATTCCATGACCAAACGACTCATTTAATATAATCCATGCTATTTAGTACTTATAAGTTTATAACTTATGGGGCTTATTTAAAACTACATTGAATTAACAGTTGCATATTTCTCATTGTATTCGAATGAAGGGTTTTAAAATCTACTAGTAACCAAGATATTACTATTATTTTTATATTTCAGGAGATTTTATGAGCGGAATATCTGTAGCTTGCCTTCATTTTCCACAGGGACTGGCGTATGGTATTTTAGCGTCATTGACACCTGTGGAAGGACTATACTCGTCATTCTTCCCAATCTTATTCTATACTATATTCGGAACATCTCAGCACATGTCGTTTGCGACCGATTCTGTCATAGCAATACTAACAGCGGAAGTAATCGACACTCGAGTTAATGAGGACTTTTATCCACAGTTTAATGCATCTAAGACGTATGCTAATGATGAATTATTATCCTATAAAGTTTCCGTCTCCGCTGGGTGTACATTCGTGTGTGGGGCCATCTTGGTCGCTATGGGTTTGTTAAGAATGGGCTTTTTGACGACTTTTCAATCCAAATCATTTATCGGAGGATTCACGACAGCAGCTGCCTTCCATATATTTACTAGTCAAATTTCAAAAGGCCTTGGAATTGAAATCCCTCTGGCTAAAGGAATAGGAAAGCTTGTGTATACATTCATATATATCTTTGATGAGATTAGAAGTACTAACATTGCTTCCGTAATAGTGGTTATCTTGTGCGTAGTTTTCATTGTTTTTATTAAAGATTTCGTTAACATGAAATACAAGAAGAAACTGAAAGTTCCCATACCAGCAGATTTATTGACAATTATAATCGCAACGATTATTTCTTACTTCACTAACCTTGAAGAAAACTTTGGTATAGAAGTGGTAGGTTCTATTCCGTCGGGCATACCTAAACCAGTTGTACCAAATATTAATGTGTTTATATCGATATTCCCATCATGTCTTCAGATGGCTTGCCTTATATTTTTCCTCAGTATAGCAATGGCTAAAGTTTGTGCCGAACAGCACGAGTATGAACTGAATGACAATAAAGAGTTAATGGCGTATGGTTTGACTAATATTGGATGTTCGTTCTTTCCATGTTTTCCGGCTTCTGTTTCGCCGCCCAGAAATATGATACTTAGTTCGATGGGTTCAAAAACCACCATCAATGGCGTATTTACCTCGTGCGTTATGATACTTGTCCTGTATCTTCTCAGTCAACTTTTCGCTCCTCTACCTGTTCCAGCTTTGGCTGCAATGATATTTGTTTCTGTGAAGCCACTCCTGCTGCAAGTCAAGACGCTACCAATGTTATTCAGAGTGAATATCTATGACTTCGTAATTTGGATGGCGACAAGTTCGAGTGGCATTTTGTTAGATCTTCCGTACGGATTAATCGTCGGTATGGGTGTATCTGCCATCACCGTTGTTGTTCAAAATCAAAGGTCAGATGTCATTACCAAACACAGAGATTCACATCGCGTGTTCATCAAAGCATCTAGCAAAGACAAAGATAAACCACAGAAAGTACTGGTATTCCAAATGTACGCATCTTTATACTTCGCCACTTCAGAAAAGTTTAGAAAACATTTATACGCCTTGACAATAAATCCTTTAGAAATATCGCGATGTGTTGAGTTTACCATTGGAGCTGACCATTCTGCCACCAGCAGTACGTCGTCAAATAGCACGTCGTATCAAAGTTACCAAAATGGTTGCAAAGATAGTAACAAACTGGTAAAAGTGATCATCATAGACTGTAGCGGCATGACTTACAATGACTTACAGGGTATTAATACGTTGTCTGTTATATTTGAGGAGTACCGATGGCAGGTATTTCGATATTTCTGTCAAGTTGTACAACCGTATGTATGGAACTGTCTGAAAGCTTCGGATTTTTTCGATTTTGTGTCGCAAGAAAGGGTTTTTTATCAAATACAAGATGCATTCCAAGCAGCCAATGAAATAATTTCTTGAAATAAAAATGTGCTTTTATAGTGTTGTACATTTCATACATAATACAATTATATGACATATTGATTTTGATATAAGTATCATGATACCAAATATGGTGTTGAGTCTATTGTATTACAATAATAAATCATACTGATGGAGTCGTGTTTGTACATTCACAGCACACGAATGTTTTAAACTCATTTCGTCTCATTAATTCCAAATGCATATAATTTCATTTATGACAAACATGTTTGGTATCTGAAAAACGCTCTACAACATGCAATAACTTACGTGCTTGTATCTAACTAAATGGCTGTGCCGCAAACGTCTAACTCGCCCATTTTCTAGTGATCACATGATCTGTAAAATGCGTTTTTCTCAAAAGAAAATGAGTTACAGTGCAATCTCTCCAAGCAAAACCATTTGGGAGCAGGCAATATTTTGTTGTTGTGAGAGGTTTTGCTCTTGAGAAGTTGAATTAATAGTTAAATCGTGGATATGGGAAAAACATACTGCTGTTGACGGAAGGTTGTTGCTCAAGAGAGGGCCGCTCTGGAGAGGCTGTATTGTGCAAGTATATCCCTTTGAATTAAATTCACTATTTATAAGTGAATTTTCACTCTATAAAGTCATTACATGTGTAGTTCGATATACTGAAAATGCAGCTATATTGAACTAGGATATTATGCATCTCGAATATAGAGAGATATTTAATTATCTCCGAACACGCATGCACTCCCTTATTTTATCATTATAAATATGTGGAATATTGATATTGTATCCAAACGTAAGCTTTACATTCAATGATGTACAAATACAAAACATGTATAAGACGTATATACTGCTCAACTTTTATAATCGGTCATTCGATTGCATTGATATCACAATTGACATTATGAACATAGAATTTAAGGAAATCAAAGATATATATATACTTGAACAAAATGTAAAATCTCATAACACATTCAAACCTGGAAATAAAGGCTACCTTCGGGAAAGTCAGAATGTGGCTTTTATTCATTGTTGCCCTTAATTCTGATGTCAGTTTGATCTAAATAATAATGGACGATGTACAAAGAATGACCTTTAAACACGGTGGTCAGTATTCGGGGTGGCCGCTATCACAGGTTTGACTGTATTTTAAATAGAATAGGTGAAGCTTACGCTATAATAAATACCAATAATGTGTAAAGTATCAAATATAGGAAGTGATAGTCCTGCTCACAAACTATTCAGAATATATCATGTCTGTCGGCCGATTATAATTATAGTAGTACATGTATATCCCATACATATCATGATTGAACAAAACACAGGTATGGATTTTTAGATGAATAAATGGACGATAAAATTGTTCGGGGACTCCAAGAATTCACCATGTGACGTGTTCTAATGTTGACACATTATTAGTTTGTGATATTTTATATGAAAAATTTAAAGGAGGTCATCATGTGACCACTTGAATTAAACGTTACTACTCGGGTATTTCCGTGACGGAAATAAACTTTTCTTTAGACAAACACCGAGGAGTTCCGTATGCTCTTGATACAAGGTATAATGTGATGAATCGAAAGAAATACAAATTAAAAAAAAATAACCTGACGTTTTTAAAGGGCATGCACTGGAACTGAAGCGTCTCGAAAGTAGT